>CABEEJ010002647.1:81628-104803 GCA_901482245.1 Timema douglasi | reverse complement strand
TTGTGGCAAGATAGAAACTCTCTCCCTCCCTTCATTCCTCTTGGTTGTACGTCAGAGTAGGGTTAGCTGAAGATAGAAAGGTGACAAGGGGAAACGCGACGTGATTGTATACACCCTCAGACTTGTGTTGATATTTAAATATACTATTGACTGACCAGGCAGTACTAGTGAGGAATAGACCGGCCATAGTTTCTTTGCAACCTAGCTACCTGATAGCTCACCATTAACTATTTGTAAACCCATAGTTCTTCTTCTAGGAACATAAACTTTGTATCTCGTAACTCAATATGGCGTTAACTCATGCTAGCTAGCTCATTATTCTTTTAGATGTCCATTAGTATAAAGTCTAGTAGCCGCAAGACAGGAGTGGTGTTATGTATTGTTGCTTAAACTTGTATTAATATTTTCTTCCTATTTAAATTGCCATTATGTTGAGGTAGACGCCCCTCCGTAGAAGAATGTGTGATAGTTCTACTCTAACTAGTTACACCTTTTCATAATACAGACAGAACCATACTTGTGTTGATTGCAGCTCTAACCAAGGTGTATCAACCCTGACGTCCCTATTGGGATAACGATGTCTAAAGTAACTGATTTAATTTCCTATAGTAAATAATGGAATGTTTTGGATAAGATCTCGTCTAACCATTTGTAATGGTTTCATCCTGTTTGAATTTAAATAAACTGATTTGTCAAACCTGTATATCTCTCTTGTGCTTGTTCCTTCCATTCCTTGTTTATATGTCATTGATAATGTATTCGTCACTTCTGTCAGATAGGAGAAGTGGCGATACACATTAAAATATACTAAAAAATTAAAACCTCTCACATAAGATAATTACCAAATAAGCCACTCTAAAAGTGACTCAAATGGCATTCAAAAGATTTGCTTGGCGTATAAAACGGACTAAGCATCAGACTCCATCCGCACTGTCACGTAATAAAAATTGAAGGTCACCATTAAAATCAAGAGCAAGGCGAATAGGGGCACACTTGCGACACTTCACCAGAATGTGGCACACACTAAGGGGAGCATCGCAAAGCTCACACACTCGAGGTGGATCCCCTCTCAATAAAAACTCACGGCGCAATGAAGTATGTCCGACGCGAAGTCTTGTCACGATGACCTCTTCTCTTCTAGACTTTCATATAGGAGAAGACCATCGCATTGCATGAAGGCACCAGACTTGGAGCTGTTCGTGTAGGTGCGACTGCAGCCTTGAAAGCGGGTGGAGAGAAGCCCACTAAAAGCCATCTCATAAGTTATGTGAGGTGTTATACAAGCTCAAGTTGACACTGAGGCAGTCGTTTCTTCTAGGGAGAAGTGGAAGTAGCCTTTGGCAGGACTATCCCACACGTGTCGAAGACGATAGCATCTGTATTCCAACCGGCCTTGTACTACGGCATTTGGTTTCATACAAGACACGGTTAGGGGGATGGAACACAAGACGGTAGACAACGTGCTTTGTCATGCAATGCAGTTTCGACCCGTAAGATGCCAGGAGATAGGACCGCCGGTAAGAGAGAGGGGGCTCACCGGCATCGGCACAGATGCTGACGACTGGACTGGTACGAAAGGCACCAGTAGCCAGTCGTATGCCAGAATGTTGGACACTATCTAGTATCTTTAACGCCGAGGGTCTCGCTGATCCATAGACAAAACTACCATAGTCTAGTTTAGATCTTACCAAGGCCATATAGAGGTGCACTAAAGTTTCCCTATCAGCAACTCAGGAGCACCAACTAACGCTTTTAAGCAAATTGAGGGGTTGGATACATTTCGCCTTCGAATCTTTAATATGAGGAATCCAAGTCAGTTTAAAATCAAATTAGGAACCTAACGGTTAATGAGAATGGTAAACGTATGTGGTTCATTAAAATATTGGGGGCCGGATGCATACCGCGTAATTTATGAAAATGGATAGTTATTGTCTTGGCTACGGAGAAGTGCTAGGCATTACGCGATACCCATATCCATAGATTATTGATGGAGAGATGTATCTGCCATTCAAGCCTGTGGAGACTTTAAAAACTACAATAAATTACACAGTCATCCACCAAAATGCGTGACCAGACAGGTAAGCGTGCATTGTCACCAATGTTATCTATTCCAATAGCGAACAATGCACAACTTAGGATCCTGCCTTGAGGCGATGCAACCCATTTTCTTGAATAAAATCATCGGGTGAGGTGTTATTCAGCTTTACCCGGAAATGTCCACCTGAGATGAAATTAGTTTTTAAAAAAAAGTGATGTTTCCTCGGAGCCCAGAATTATAAAGTGTTTTCAATATTCCGTGCCACTAGCTGGTGTCGTAAACTATCAAATCGAAAATAAAAGCGTCGGAAAATGCTGTTTACGGAGGAAGACGTCACAAACTGCCATCTCAAGGCGAACCAGATGCTCCACCGTGGATCGATTGCGGCTAAAACCACAATGGATATCGGAGATAGCAGATTGCGGGATTCTAAATAACATAACTCATGTATTCATTAAAAAAATATACTTTTCATGTACAGTTAGTTAAGGCTATGGACCTGTAATTAGTTGGATATAATTTATCTTTGCCACTTTTATATATAGGAATAACGGTTGCTTGCCTCCATAGGGATGAGAACTGATGGAATTACCAAACACTATTGAAGAGGTCCCAAGGGAACGTCTGTCCGCCAGGGGACAGATGGCGCAACATTTCATAGTGGACGTCTTTAGGACCGGTAGCTGTGCTGCCCACCTGGGACAGGGAATAGGTCAGTTCATCTAAAGTAAAGAGGAAGTTATAGTCCTCCAGACTCAGACAAAAGTTGTATGGCACTCGGATATAGTGGGCGGGATGTTGCCTCTAAACTTCTCTTGGTAGCCCGTTCCCTGGTGGGGGTTAGATGCAGCCTCCATAGCTAGGGAGATTTGGACAGCGATCATTTGGGGATCAGAAACAATATCAATATATTTATAATAAATATTGCCTCGTGCAAGTATGGCCACAGCTCCACTAGACCAATCAAAGAACGGCTTGTCGGTATGATATACATCGTACCTATGAACTATCGGGTCATCGGCAGGGCGGAAGTGGTTACTCCTGCAAACATAAGATGGAATGGGGCAAAGAAGAAATAAGTAATTTAATTTTCTCTAAATAAGCATAAAAATACCTATAGTTCAATTGTAGTAGCGACATTATTTATTGATATAAAATGTATTCATTTACCCAATCCACAAAACTATCCCTTGAGAACAAATTGGTTTAGGACCTTTTTAGGTCCGCGTGACTAACCAAGCCTCTCCTGAACCTCCATTTCGGTTACCACTTTCCCGGGGGAGACTGGGGTACCGTGTCCTTGCGCGAAGGCTTGCACAGGGATTTAAGCGCCTTTTGATTCATTTTTGTTTCGACGGTCTCTCGCTGACCTTTCTCTAGCGCACCAGTGGAAAGAATGAACATCTCAAGACCAGCTGCAGGGAATTTACTTCCCCAGGGCGGTCTCTCTCTGACCTTTCTCTAGGGCACCAGTGGAAAGAATGAACATCTCAAGACCAGCTGCAGGGAATTTACTTCCCCAGGGCGGTCTCTCTCTGACCTTTCTCTAGCGCACCAGTGGAAAGAATGAACATCTCAAGACCAGCTGCAGGGAATTTACTTCCCCGGGGCGGCCTCCCGCGAAAAACCCCGAGGTTAGGCTCTTCTAGGGGGATTCAAAGTTGTTGTCACATGGAGTGCTCGATAAAGGGCTCCTTAGCGGTATGGGTGGTGAAGACATACTGCGAGGTGTCACCACCTGTAGATAATTTGTCAAGAGCTGAGGTGATATTACTTGGTATCTCGAGCAGATATTAGTGACACGGGTCTTGAACACGTCTTTGAAATTTTAACTGCGCAATGGCAGTTAGGACAATTGATATTTTGTCTAGCAATTTATCCGTAAGAGGTTTGAAATACCGGAGCTTGGCTCGATACGTATTATTTGCGTGCCTGAGCTATGGGATCGTTTCAGATTGAATCTCCACCTTCCATTTCGGACAGGCCCAAGACCAGATAGAGTGAGGACGCTTAAAGTTAACGCAGAACTTAGGAGACTCACAAGGTGTATCGTGAACCTCCTGTTCGCAATCCGTAAAGGTTGGCTTACCACGGCATCGCTGCTTCGTATGCCCAAATTCCTGGCACTGGAAACGGCGCCGAGGGATAGGGACAAACAGCCGGACCCTGAGCACGTGGAAACCTGCTCGGACCTCCTTTGTAAGGGTAGGTGTTGCAAAGGTTAGGATATACGTATCCATCTTTTTTTCTTGGTCATTCTTTTTTTATAGTTATTCTATAAACTTCGGTGACATGGTTAGGGGTAAGCTCCTCACAGATATCCTCAATGCTCACGCAGTCGAGGTCATAGCAAGTGACTACTCCCTTGCAAACATTGATGAACCTGTGTGGCTCCACCTTCAACTGTAAATTGGTCGAGTTACTCATCGGTATTTCAATTATTGCCATTATCGTATGTTCGATGTCTGAATCATAACTGTGCATAGCGCAGTTTTCATATCGATACATCAGATTTATCATTCTTTCTAGAAGAAATGGGCTGAAGCGTCTGAGGTTCTCACCGTAATTTACTCGAGACATTACCAAGAAGCGGGGCTGGGACCTCACAACACCACAGTAAGATATCATCTTTGACAATAGAATCGACCATGACGTTTGGAGACATCCTGCACAATACTCGGGTCGTAGACCCAGGGTGATCAAAGTTGGTTCTACCATATGAGGCCCTGTTAACCTTCCAGAGGGCGCGCTGGAGCTTTATTTTGTACCCCAATCAGTCTCCATTTAACTCTTGATAGTTGTATGAATAAACTAATTTGTTTCGTATGTTTTTTTAAAAAATTAGAGACCATTTAAATACATACCACTATGTACAAACCAACCAAGTGATTGATAGTCACCCAAAACTCTTTGAACGAACATTTACCAGGCATCTTTTAACAGATTAGCCTAAACTTCACACATAAAATCTTTGAATCCCCCCACCAATGGATTTTTTTGCAACACACGATTAAAAAATAATTTAGGCCTAATATTTTTAGTGCCCATAAGACAACGAAAATTATTTTTAAAATTGGTTAATTTCAACTGTTTTGAATGAATGGTCTTTAAAATTAAATGAATTACGTCAAGGATCAAATATTAACAGTAATAGTATTGTTTCATATTTTATAAAAAAATATGCCATATTTCACTGCGAAAACAATTGCTATTTGCTGCCAACGTTAATTTGAAATTTTAATATACATTTTACACCACCTTCAAATTGCAGTCGGATCAATGAAAGCGTAAAAAATTGATAATTGCCACCAACATCTTGATCCAGATCCACAACACAGATGAACGCCCGGTTTCTGTAGAAAATGTCCTGGTATTTTCCCGTATCATCTACAAAACCTGAATTCCAATTCATTCACTCGAAAACCATTATTTGTAGACTAACACACACGGCATAATGCACTCACACACCCCACGAGACAAGTAGCACGCCACATTAAAATGTAATACAAGATGGCGAACGTTAACCTTGTCGTTGGAAACACAAACAAAACAATCAGGCAACTTCCGACTGGCGCGTGCCATCACGTGTAGTGGATAGCGCTATCTTTGAAGCATTCGCGTTGTTACGATGTGCGGTATATTCAAACTAAAATTATTTTCGTGACTTTATGACCAAAATATTAAAAATTCATGACTTTTATCTTTCTCCAATTTGTGACTTTTTCGTGACCTAGTAGACACCCTGATATGGAGCCAAAATATTCAATTTTCCATTGAGTACAAATATCTTATGAAAAAAAGGATTAAAGAATCTTGTAACGTACACTTTGCATAGGTCTACCATTCTCATTTTTTTAAATGTATGTATTAATACATCTTTATATCAATTTGTTTGTTAAAATAATGATATTAACTTATTCTGATATTTTAGTAAAAGAAATTCTTATGATTTGTATTGTCCCCCTGTCTAATAAACCCTACTTACTTATTATGTACCAGAAAAACTTATAACATAATTTTTGAAGGCTTAACTTATTATTTGATTCTCTGTAATGTTGTGTGTATTAATAATTAATTAATACAATGAATTTTTTATTATTATATGATAAGGATGTTATTAGTTTTATAATAAAACTTGAGCGCAGTGAATGAAATATTTATTGAGTTGCCGACTACATAACAGACCGAGTAGCCATGATGACATGTTCAACAAATATTGTATTGCTGTTCACAATGTGTATGTTGACACTCACAAGGAGCACAGATCCACCACAAGATTAGGCTCTAATAAAGCAATACATGGACACGTCTTTGTCATTAGAAACCCTTTTTTCCAAAAGTGAAGGAACCCTTTGAGTGCCAAGAGAAATGACAAAAAAATGTGCTATGAGTTCCAAGCTATTTTGCTGAGAAATACAGGATATGCTTTTGTTAATTTTTAAATATAATAAAAAAATCACTAGTCAAAATATTTTTAGAAATACTGTTTTATCTAACATTAATTTTTAATTTTTGAAAATTTAAATACCTTGAAATAGAATAAATCACTGAAAAGAACATAAAAAGCTGAGTAAATAACAAAGTTAACAAAAAGATAACTAAATTTAGATTTTACACTAAAATTGGGTTATGCATAGCAACTGTTTAAGTGACCATAAACTTTCGCAGGATTATAGTTAAATAAAGTCTAAAATAAATAAATGGCTTGGAATCATAAGGGGACTGGGGGAGGGGGTCATCAAACCTGGTACTTCTGCATCTTCAAGATTTATTTCCTCCCAATAGTAATCACTTGTATTCACACTCGTGTTATCACTGTCAGCTGCCACTTCTACTTGTTCAGATCTTTCACTTTCACTAGAATATAATCCCTGTTCAGTTTCACTATTTACAAATTCAGAATCACTAACAAATTGATCACTCTCACTTGAGCTATCAATAAATATTGCGAGTATTTCTGTCTTGAATCACATTTTCCCTCTCAGTAGCCATGTTTACAAACAAGGCCAAATATAAAACTCAAAGTAAAAAGTTATTTTAGCAAATATTTCGCGCATTGCTCTGAGCGAAGTTGGCACTCAAAGGGTTAATGTGCTTCTTGGCCATGTTGAATTTTTTGCCTAGTATATGAATTCAATAATTTTTACTTACCTTGGACCTATTTTAAATTAAATTCTCAGACTGGATTTTCCAAATTTTGTTAGACTTGTAGTCACAATGAATAGGTAAAATAGTGTATAGTCCAAATGGGCAGTAAGGATGGTGATAGACCTAGCTAGCTGTATCCAGATACGAGGACCCTTTGAAAGATCAGCCAATTTGAACAACAAGCCTTGCTAAATCCTTAGGACCACAGTGCTACTACTTAAAATAATGTTAGGAACTATGTCAAAAGCTATCCATTAGACCTAATACAAATAAATGGGGACTAATTATATCAGACTCATTCTAGCTAATTTCTTTCTTAAAATAGCCAAAATATTGCTATTAGCCATACATTTCTGTGGACAAAAAAACTTGTAGAATCAATATGAGCCAAACAAATAAAATAAACATTTAAATTGGGTAGTTTTTTTTTAAGAAAAAGTTCCACTCACATAAGCGATGGGGTATCTTTCGGCCGTTCTAGAACATTTAGGACGCCTTAAACTAAGCCTCAGACGAATCTACAATCTTAACTAAGGTGTAAAAACCCTCTACAACAATAATTAACTTTATACTTCATAGTAAATGTAACTGCTGTAAATGTTTAGTCAGTGTCTGTCCTCTGAGCTTGGTGAAATATGTCTTGAATATCGTCAAGCAATATGACTCAATGTAAGTGACCACAAGTATCCATAACTGCTAAATTCTCTTCAACATAATATTGATGACATGGAAATAACAAGACAACTAGTTTATAGTATTTTATTATTATGACAATTATCCAACCCCACTTAACCTAACCTTTCATTGTGACACTTTCCCATACGGTATTTAATATCGATACCATTTTATTGTGTGTCGACTGTTTTAGGCCTGCCATTGTTTTACGAAAATTAAGGCATGCCAATATAAACAGTTTGAGTAGTAGAAATTACTAACTTCTTAATATTATCCCCTGTCTGCTTATGCATAACATTTAAAATCGCGGGGGGAAAATTCGAGCATAGTACGCTTTATCTATCCCATTGTAGGTTATTTTTCATTGTTATGGTACAATGTTTGGATATTTTATTTACTTTATTAAGCACTGTAAAATATTTGGTGTCTACTGTGTGTTGTGGCAACAGTGGGCACCAGTGGTTTATGTATAATGATCTGTGTGAATTATGGGTGGAGGCTTATACGGAAGTTTACTAAGTTTACTGATAGCGCCACTTATGTATCGTTAATTATTTAGTTACTAACACAATACAACATGGTGTCGGAAGTCAATATGAATGTGTTCGCCCTTCCAACATCAATAATCTTTGAGGCAAATGACTTAGCAGACCAGTGGAAATGATATAAGCAAAAATTAATGTTTTATCTACAAGCGGCCAGGTTAACAAAAGTAGAGGATGAAGTAAAAATTGGTATCCTGATGTCGACCGTGGGAGATGGAGGTTTGAATGTTTACAGTAACTTCAATTTAGGAAGTGTACCTAAGTTTGAAGATGTTGTGAAGTCATTTGATGGCTACTGTAGTCCAAAGAAAAATATGGTATATGAAAGACATGTATTTCATAATATTATATCAAAGAAGGAAGGCCAATTTGTAGATTCATTTGTTTCGGAATTGAAAACGCAAGCTATCAAGTGTGAATTTGGCGATCAATCAGACTCTATGATCAGAGATCTTATTGTGATGGGAATCAAAGGTCCTAAGTTGACGGAGTATATGGGCAGAGATGCACACTTGTCCTTGAAAAGGGCAAAGGATTTTTGCCATGCTGCAGAGGTATCAAGAAGGCAAAAAAAAAAAAATGGCATTCATGGCTTTTCTACTGGGTCTCAAAACATGACGATACGTTAAAAGGACATTCAAATCAACATGTAGAGAAGATTTCCCAAGAACATATAAGAAAGGCTTTTCCATCAAGCTACAATAGGAAAACTCCAGTTAACAGCAGAGGTGCTGGTTGTGGGACTCACCATCGGTATAAAAACTGTCCAGCTTATGGTGAAGAATGTTTTCTTGCAAAGGTAAAAATCACTTTGCAAGTATGTGCCCAGTTAAAGTTGCGGGAGTCAATGCACCGGAAAGTCACGAGTACTGGCGAGAAGATGGTGATGAGCAGCCATCTTGGTACGTTAACCTCAAATGTAATACCGGTTTGTTTAAAGCTAAAGTGGATAGGGGGCAGAAGCAAATGTAATTAGCTTAAGTCTGGTAAAGAAAATTGTCCCTACTCTAACAATTTTATCCCCCTGTGGTAATGGGGCTGTATTAAAACATATAGGTAGAGTTCAACTGGAGATCGAGGGTAGCAACCATTGTGTTGCAATTAACTTTCAAGTAGGCCTACTGTCTGATAGTGTTACATGTTTAATGGGAGTGAGAGCATGCTTGGCCCTGAATTTAATCAAAAAAATGTTTGCTTTGAAAACTGATAATGTAATGGATAAATTTGGTGATTTATTTAGTGGTCTTGGGAAAATTACAGGCAAAACTAAAATTTACACCGATCTGTCGGTGTGTCCAGTAGTGAAAAGATCGTGCAAGTTCCCACTAAAAGTTAAGTTGAAATTAAAAAAGATGTTATTTGATTTAGAGAAAGAGGGACAAATCAATGGATTGGGTGTCAAATTTAATTGCTGTAGGTAACCCAAATGGGGATCTTAGGTTATGTTTGGATCCAAAATATTTGAGTGATCAATTAAGCGTTCCCAATATATTATTCCTACTATTGAGGAAATTACAAGTCAACTAGGGAATAATACTGTGTTTACTGTATTGGATATGAAGCAAGGGTTTTAGCATATGGAATTGGATGTGGAATCCTCATATTTAACCACATTTCAATCTCCATATGGTCGCTGGAGATGGAATAGTTTGTGTTTTGGAATATCTTGTGCTCCTGAAAGTTGTAAGAAACGGTGTTTATTTATATTTTTGGGGATGAAGGAGTTTTTCCATATTTTGATGACTTGATCATAGCAGCTAAGGATGGAAATGAACATGATGCAGTCTTGCCCAAAGTGTTTGAAAGAGCTAGGATATACAGCGTTAAATTTAATCAGGAGAAGTTGCAGTTTAGAATGCTTAGTGTGAAATGTATGGGCTTTATAATTGATTCGGAAGGGGTTCAAGTAAGAGCCATAAGAGACTTACCAAGACCATCAACTAAGAAGTCTTTAACACTTTTTTTGGGGATGGTAAAGTTTCTATCAAAGTTCATTGCTAACTTTTCTGCTTGTACTAAACGTTTGAGGGATTTGACTAGAAATGATGTGGACTTTAAGTGCTGTTGCACACGAACCGATATTACCGGTGTCGGCACTAGCACCGATATCGTTGTTAGCACCGATACCGGCGTGGGTGGTTGCACACACACCGACAATATCGCTATCGGTGCTTGAGAGGCATAGGCAGTTTTGTAGATGGTGGCGAGCAAACAGCCAGGCTTCCATGTGGAATAGGAGGTTTCTTTTGTTGTGTTTGCTTCATCTCCAGAGGAGACGACGCCAAAACCTTTCTGTCCAGTTGTAAGAAATGTGGCTCCAAGAAGGAGTACATTTCAATCCAAAGTTTGTTTTTCATCTCCCGGTCCTTGAAACCCTCGCTTGTTTTGTCCCATAAACACGCTCTGCTCTCCACTAATTCAATTAAGGTCACTATGTCATACTTGAATTTACTAGACATTTTATTCAAAAGTAGAATAAGGAAACGAACGCGCAAGCACCTAACCTCACGAAAGTCACAACCAAACAATGTAAGATGACAGCTGCAGACTAGTGTCCACCTGCTCTGCGCACTGATATCGGTGTATTTGTAAAGGGAGCCACCGACATGTCTCCGACAAGTGGGTAGTTGTGGCGATAATGCTGTCGTGTCGGCATCGTGTGCAACAGGGCCATAAGATTACATGGAATCTCACTAACACCGATATCGTCGCCAGCACCGACACCGGTATTATCGGTACGTGTGCAACAGCACTAAGTGGGGAGTTTGGTAATTAGAGCCTACCTGACTGCTAAGGTTGCTCATTTGTCACATCCTCTTTCCACTGTTCATAGTAACTATATTAGCAGTTATACAAGTATCTCTGAAGAAAGAAAGCAACAGCTAGGAATAAGGCTTTGTTGGGATTAAAGAAATATGTAAATTCCGGCTGACCCAATAGAAATTATGTGCCTATTAACCTTATCCGGTATTGGAATATTAAGGTTTATTTAGAAGGTTTATTTGAGAATAGATTAGTGGTTCCCAGGACCATGGTGCAGGATATGCTTGGTTTATTGCACAAATGTCACTTTGGAATTGTGTACAAAAAATGGAAAAGGATGTAAGTGCCACAAACTAAAATTTTCAGTATTCAAATAAATGTGTCTTAAATGTTGGATGAATATATTAATTTTATTAAAAAATATGTGTATATCAAAATACCTCTACAAAACATGCAAACAGTTTTTTTATGAATGTGTATAAAAGGAACAAAATTTATATGGAAAAAGAAGTAAGTGCCATCCTTTCGTTTTTTGAAAAACGCTTTAAGTGCCTTACTAAGTTTTTGAAAAGATGTAAGTCAAGGGTTTATATTAACAAAAGATGGTAAGTAAATTGTAATTTTGATAACCTTTAATAGCTTTACATATAATTTTACTCTTTCAATGCTAGCTAATATAAAAAAGGTGTAAAATAAAATTTTGGACGGTTTTTTGAAGCAAAGTTGTTGGTCTTCAGTTTATTCCGCCTCTTCTTTCATAGGTAAGTATAAGCCACCTGAAAACCAAAAACTGAATCAGATGTCTAAATTTATTTTGGTTTTCTCAGCTATATACATAATATTTTGACTTTTTATTCACTTTCGAAATTTGTTCCGATACAGTTAATTATATTTGAGTAAAACAATTTTATTTTAAAAACACGTATAGATACCAGAAATCAAATGAAAAAGTTATCTGCATTTAGTAATCGAAATAAACTTACAGTGCTGTACTTCTTTCCTCCAAGCAGTCTTAATCATCTTCTTCCTACACCTCCATGTTCATCTTTGTTCTCTAACACGGCTCTGTACAAGTCCTTGTCTTCTTCTTTCTCTATATAATCTATCATTCCCAAAAGATCATTCTTATTTTCTCGTGAGATTTTGGATTTAAAGTGTATTTTTGGCAAGTCATGAAT
The DNA here is from genome assembly GCA_901482245.1 of Timema douglasi. Taxonomy (NCBI): domain Eukaryota; kingdom Metazoa; phylum Arthropoda; class Insecta; order Phasmatodea; family Timematidae; genus Timema; species Timema douglasi. The sequence goes on along the minus strand of CABEEJ010002647.1, from coordinate 92,456 downwards.
ATCCAGTACATTGTCAAGATTAGCATTTTTCTTTAAGACATCAACTTTTTTCCAAGTTACCATAACATCACCTTCAAGACCCAAAACTGATGCCACTTTCACTGTGCTACAATTCTTGTGGGAAATGCGGAAGTGAGAAATTTTACTTATAGCCAGATCTTTTGTATTTAGGTAGTCTTTAGCAAGGCCTTTAAAATCTATGAAGTCATCAGTATTCATAGATACTACATTAAAAGGTGTTGTCAATTCTGCACTTGCAACTAACGCTTCAAGATCTTTAGGAGTTATCGCTTTCGCAGCTTTGCGTTTTTTCTCAATTACTCCAAAATCAAGGTCACAGTTCATGTAGCTGTGTCCACTTACAAGATATTTCACATCAATTGAACGATAAAATCCTTTGTAGACTAAATAAATAATAGACATTAACAGCATCTGGTTTTTGTTTTGTGCTCCGCAATTATCGCACCATAACACAAGCCTTTTACGAGGAAAATGGCCTCCAGTAGAAGCACCTTTAAACAAACAAGAAGCTATTTCTTTAGCGCCATTGTCTCCAATATGTATTCCTAGATTGTAGCAAGATAGCTGTCTACAATAAAACATAGTGCTATGTGTAAGCATTGGAACAAACATAACTTGTTGTAGGTCCATGCATAAGGTTGTATAAGTAGTCGTTGGAAGCTGTGAAGATGTAATATCTTGTTTCATACACTTATGAGCCTTTTCCCATTTTCGGTGATGCAACTCTTGCTGGGCTTTTACTTTCTGTTTTGCCTTTTCGCTGGTCATAGATTGCAACTTTGCCTTCAAAAAGTCACACTTTGTACAGGTATCAACTGCAAGAGATTTAAATTTTAGGTTTGGAAAATCTTGTTTTAAAACTTCTGCGTAAAAAGTGTATGTAACTGCACTTGCAGGATTTTGTTTTTTAAAGGCCACATACTTTCGGTGTTTATTTAGATCAGGTGACAAAAACTCATTACTTGATTTTTTTCAGCTGTAGTGACTTTCGTATTTGGGGAATGAGTTTATATGATATCCTACAAGATTTTGATCATCTTCTGTAAATTTAAACTTGTGTGCATTTGATGCAGGTGTTTCCCCTCTTTTGTCCTAAAAAACCCAGCAACCTTATTTCTTTTTTGTTTGTTAAACAATCAATTTCCTTTCAGATATAGAAAAAATTTCTTTGAAGGTTTTTTTGCACACTTGTATATTTTTCCCTGTACCATCAGGGATGTTATAAGCAAAAATACAAGTCCGCCTACTTTCTGCTGGACTTTCGTACGTCCCATGACGTCTGCGACCAATAGGTAACATTTGAATATGATTCAATAAATATGTTCCTTGGCTTTCTTCGTCAACTTTATAAAACTCCAAAAACAATATCAGTTTTTGTTTACTCCTTATGTTTTTACACTCGCACTTACAGGAGCAGCTTGCCTGTTGTGCTGGTGGTTGTTTTGCAGGTATCTCTTTCCCATGACTGTTAATGTACGGCTGGCCCTTTTCTCTTGCTTCACATCTCTTACGAACAATCGCCTTCTTCTTAACAGGTGTTTCCAGTTTCTGGTAGGTACACCAAACACACAACCGAAGCACACTCTAAAACACACACGTGAAACGACCGAAATCACTGCCGTGTCAACGTACTGTCACCAACCCCGTGACTAGTGCAACTGCGTAGCTTAGGCACATACATCCCTTCCCATCTCAGCCCCGCTGGCGCTTGCACAGTGCTGCTATCTTCGAACTGCTCTTGAAACTAGTAGGAATTTTTCTGGCACTTACAACCTTTCTCGTTTCATTACGTTTAACTTATACAACCCTTTTCACTAAAAAAAGTCTTATATTTTTTATTTTTTGGCACTTACATCCTTTTCCATTTTTTGTACTCAATTGTAAAAACAAAACAACGGCTAGCCAATGAGTGCTGATATTGAAAACTTCATTGGCACATGTAACATTTGCTTGTCAGTATCTAAAGTCTGTTCAGCGTGGGAATTGTTTTCTGAAAGGTCTTTTTCCCTACCAGAAATCTATTATTTAGTAGGATATTGGTAGGAAAAAAGACCCTCCAGAGGTAAACTCCTACCGTGAATGAAGTATAGCTATAGTTATTTAGAACTTTAGGGCAGTTTTTTCAAGTCCTAGATTTAGCCAATCTAATAAATTGGCTGAAAAAGGTGTTAGTATTGCCAAAAATATTTTAAGGAAATGAAAACTTAGTAATCAGGATGTGTACTATGTCCTGTTAGAATACAGAAACTCTCCTGTAAAGAATTTAGGGTATTCTCCAGTACAATTAATCATGTCAAGAATGCTCAAGTCTAAGCTACCGCGCGCACACTCTCAGTTATATTCAGTTATATGATTAGGTTTTGGGTTGCCAACACTTGTAAAAGATCAGTTATGTTATAAATGAATTCTCACATCCTAAAGGCCGTCTCTACAATGCCTGTGAAGGAGCAAGGGAACTCAGATAAGAAATAGAAATCAATTTAATGTCATTTATTTCAACTTTGTCAACTTTCATAAAGTTTAATAATTTTTCCTGATTACTCTTAATTATGTTACAACCAATCTTTACTCTTCTAGTCATTAATATCAATTATCTGTATAGTTTAATTATGTCAAATTAATTGTGATTTTGTTGACCTTGGCTCACATTTTTAATGTGTTATTTTAATTGTGGTTTAATATCTTAAATCATATATGTATTAATCAATAACTATTCATTTTAATTAATCTATATAGACATTTGGAATATAATTTTTTTTTTGTAATTTCACTAAATTTCTCTATCAATAGTTTTATTACACTAAATATTTCATATTGAATTCTATAATGAAAGTTTAATTCTGCTTCTTTATTACAATTTCATCATGTAATTCAAAGATAATTAAAAGTACTTATTTTTCGTTTTGGAACGTTACTGATTTTGTGTAATATAGTGCACACATGAATACCTTTTAATACAGACATCGTATTTACTTGGAAAAGAGAAAATTGTTGTCATTTTTTTTACATTCAATAAATGATTTTATGATTATTTTATTGTTTTTTGAAATATTTAACTGAATAAAATATTTTCATCAACTGCGTGTCTGCATCATTGTAAAAAACTTATTTACCATTATGTTCAATCATATAGTTTAGATTCGTCAATCGCCATTTTGAAGCTATGTTCGTTAGATGTTTTTGTGAAAGTGGTGTGAATATTTTTTTAAGTGGAATAAAACTATAGATAAACTTTGTGTCCGACCTCAAATAAATATATAAATAATATTGGCCTAAATTACTGTGGTTAACTATCATATTAATATATTACTATCTGTTTTCATTATAGTCATACAAAGTGATAGATGTCAGCTGTTGGCGTAGTCATATATTAGGTATAACTTCTAGTAACATTTCGAGCTGTCATCCATTAAACTTAGCTCGTGAATGACTTATACTTCCCATTTCTGTGGACTATGAAAAATTACAAGCGGATAGGAATACCAGTAGGGCCCCTAATGTAAAACAGGAGTATTATAACAGGGGAGTTGTACCTTTGAAACCATTACAAGTTGGAGGTCCTGTATTTTATAACAATAGAATTGAGGACTCTAGAGATAGTTGGAATGAAGGAGTAATTGAAAAATGTCTTCCGTTTAGGTCTTACTGTATGAGTATGGACGGAGGAGGATTAAGGAAAAATAGAAAATGTATTAGGTGTAGATTTATCAAACATAAATAACCTTTAGTGGGTCAAGGGTTAACTGATGGTTTGTTTATTTTCCATATGAAAAGCCAGCAGTAGTTCCCAATGTTTCTGAAAATGTTGGCAACACCTGTAATAGTTAATTGAACTCGAATGTTGGCAACACCTGTGATAGTTAATTGAACTCGAGATCAGCCTGTACTAGGAGTGGAAGGAGAATTTGAGCTCCAGGGCATTTAATGGATTATGACCAGTCAGGACCAGGTTTGAGAGAGGTTTTGGGACAGGATTAATTTCTTTGTATTATGTGTGGTTTGTTATTATTTTGTTGAAGTTGTATTATTATTTTTTAATTTAATTTGTAAATACTTGAAACAAAAATTGAGGGAAGTTTTAAGATATTTGGGGTGTGTGTGGCAACACTGGGCACCAGTGGTTAATGTATAATGATCTGTGTGTATTATGGGCGGAGGCTTATACGGAAGTTTACTAAGTTTACAGATAACACAACTTGTGTATCTTTAATTATTTAGTTATAACACAATACAACAACCACACAAGAGTAGGACTACATAAAAATTAGATGACAAAGAATTATACATTTTTACCCCCTTAAAAAAATACCCGCTAGCCTACATTCAAGCAAATTTGATAGCACATTGCCCAAATCACTTTTGAAATGTGAATAGGTATTGGCAATGATTTGAAACTTTCTCGCAACCCTGTGAAGTAAAATGGATGACACCATTGTATGATATGTACCACCCATGTTAAATTAGTACGGTACAATGAATCGTTAAATTTATTTATAACCATAAAGGTTAGATCAAGCTGGCTTGGATAAATGTATTAATTGCAGTAATATAATATAGATAGATGTCTTGTCATCATCAATATAATTTTTAAGAGGTTTATACTTCTTTTAGAATTTGGACCTAGTTGCTACGAATATTTGTGATGATCTAAATTATCATTAGCACCGCGTCTTACTACCCGTTCGGGTTATACGCACTTACGCTAATGTGTAATGGTAGGGTGATTGTGAGATGAAATGAAGGACCTACAGTTTAACGTGGAATCCGAACCACGGTGGAGGCCTGGTGGCATTCCTCACATTCACAAGATGTCTTGTCAGAGGTGAAGGAAGGGTTTGGTAATCAGATAAATCTTTGCCGGGACCGAGGATTGAACCCCAGCCGCCAGCATAGAAGTCTGACACCTTACCCCTAGACCGCCAGGTCACCTTGATGATCTAAATCAAGTCAAATTGCTTGAAGAAGTTAATTTACTACAAAGTAAAGTTAATTGTGGTTGTTGTAGGCAGTTTTTATACCTACGTAAGTACAGTAAAGGCTCAAATTTTGTTTGGGATTTGCTGTAATGTATCCATATTGTTATTGGAGGGTCGAAAGATAATCCGTTGCTTAGGTGAGTGGAACTTTTCCTTATTTAATTTAAAAGTTTTTTTCTTTTTTTTTCATATCAATTTCACATGTTTTTATGTTTAGATAAATGTATGGTTGATCTCAATGTGTTAGTAATTTCAAGGATTAAAAGGCCAAGAATGGGGCCGAAATAGCATACTTTACCCCAAGTTTCGATCTCAAGTAGACACAATGAAAATAAAAAAGTTGCCAGTAAAACACCGCTTCAAGGACAGGATGTCTAAACATATTGCTTCCTTCCTTGAAGGGGCAAGGGTGTGTGTGGGGTGAATCAGCATCCTTGGTGACAATTCGGGCTGGTCCACACTTGGCCACGTAATTACCGATACAGCCAGCAAGGGTGCCTTTCAAGGCAACAGCACATATGTAGAGAATTCGAACACATACCGTTATTGATAAACGAAAGGGAACGTGTCCTTGAAACAGCATGTTACATAAATTAAAGGTTTGAGTAACATGACAAAGTTTGGCACAAAGTATGAAAGTGATTTAAAAGAAATATGATGTAGGTTAAGACATTTTTATAAGTCCTGTAAACTAGTTACACCTACCTTTCTTAGGAAGTCCTCTACCAAAACCGTTCCTAGGTCGACGGTTGTTTTTCAAGAGCCTGGTACCGGTGACCACGGTTGAACCATTAGAAACAACTTCTTTACTTAGTTGCTTAATAAGTCTCTTAGCCTTTCGCTTGATTCTGAGATCTACAGATGAAACGTCTACTCCACTCGCGCTCACAACATTTACGATTCCAGAAGCATCTTCAACGCCATTTTGAGCTTGTTCGGGAATGTCGATTTCGGTCTCCTGTTCATTCAATATGTCTTGATCCATCATTTGAAAGTCTTTGTTTATCCCTAAAATAGTGATCCACTACAGAAATTTGTATACAAACAAATCTGCACAAATTTCTCTAAACGATAGAAAGAGCAAAAGAAACAACACGTTAGTAAACAGATTTCAGTTGACAAACAACTTGATAAATGCTACGTCGCAATCACTTTGCTATCAAGTTTTGTTTTGATTCTTCAGTCATATGTGAAGAGAGCGCATGCGTAGCGATAGGTCACCAATTTATAAACAAAATAAACTTTAAAAGTAATACCTGTTAGAGTGGTGGGGGAAATTATAAGAATACTACTCTATCAATAGACCTTTTATTAATAGAAAATTAAACAAGCTAACACTATATGATAAAGCTAAAAACGAAACCTTAAGATACTTATTTCTCTTTTATAAAAAAACATTCAAGAGAATGTGAAATTTTATCATTTTACACTATTTTATGTTTATTTGTTTTGTGAAAAAAGTAATTAGGTAATTAAAGGTCTGGCATAAGCATGGTGCTTAGACGTTTATTCCGCTACAGAAAATGCATGAGGTGCCGGTCTGGCAAGATTTGGAAACTCATAGATGTACGGTTGGTAGTAAACGTACAGTATCGCAGCAGATTTGAAAAAAAAAAATAATAATATGCTTTTCAAATGGTTAATACTACTTGTTACAACAATCCAAGGACTTGGGATTATGTAAAGCAAGTCTATTTTTACGAATTAACTGAAATTTAACATAGCTATTCAACTTAATATGAAAATCGAAAGTTGTAAGACAAACGTGTATTAGTTTAACAACTTATTATGTTAAATGTGCCCAATCTTTGTCCAACACAAAATTATCAAATGTGATAGCCGTTATATTTTATTTATAATTTTATAGCTAAAAGCTAATCCATCCAAATTTTAACTTAATCTTCAAAATGCCAGAAAAATCTAGATTATATCTATATATCCATGTATGTATTTATATAAGTATCAAGATCTAGATAGATACATAAATACCTTGTTACCGATTTGTGTAAGTTATTCAGGTGTCCGGGTCTGCGGGGTATGGAATACCCAAGGGTGGGCCCGGGATTAAAAAAAAAAGTCTCAAAACTTGGTTTTTGTACCTATTTAGGACTTAAATCTTGTTTATATTTTTCCAACTAAAATGTATTAGTTTAAACAGCTTGATACAACAAAGCTGTGCTTGGTTATATCTTACTACAAAACAAGCTTTCTCTTCTCGGATGTGTGTGAAATAATTTGAAACAATGTAAATATACTATTCACAAAGTATCTTAACAGGTTTATTGTATTGAATTGAATATTACAATAAAACAAGCAAGGAAATTTAAATTGAATACTCTATATTTAATTATTCAAAGAAATACTCAACAAAAGTCTCAAATTGACTTTAGAATAAGGCAAAAGTTGTTCTACGCACTGGGTTGTTTTTGATGAACTCATTTACAAGTGGTCTAATCTAAGTTGTCCAGCACAGCTTGATATATGTTAATACTGCTATGCTGATTAGTCTCTTTTGCCTCATCGTAGACCCCAAGTACACATTTAGGTGTAAAGAGCTCTGAATGAACTTTCAGCTGTAGCGGTCATCATAGGAACAGTGTGGAGGAGTTTTATGGATTTGTTGACTTCAGGCAGGAGGTCTAGAACAGCGCTGTTTTTCCAAGAAAAAGTCCCGTATCTCCCGCATTTAAGTTATGCCTACTCTCTTTCTTTTGGCGATGTCGCCAAGTATGGATAGATGTTAAAAGAGTAAGTATATCGATATCCAACTCATCATGAAATAGCTCTCACTTCTGCTCGAGCTTTGTAGTGCCATTGTTCACAGTGGATACGCACTTTCGCTCTATAGATACAACTTTCTGAAGACCAGTAGATTCAAATTATCTTTAACACCAGAGTTCACTGTGTCACATACATCATAATACTGTTGTTTGAAATATTCTTTTGGTGTGAAGAACTTGTGAGATACAGCAACACCAGGATTATCAAACCTATTTGGGACGTGGCGTTGTCAGGGCAAACCTGGATCTTCAACAAGGCTAGGTTTTTCTTCTAATTAGTTCTGCCAGAATTACTCATACCTTCCACGCCTTTCTTCCAGAATGTCAATGAGATATGTTAGTTTGGTTTGGATTCTACCATAGTAACATTAATGCGTGGACACTGTAAATTAACATTTACCTCTTTGACTGGACTCATGACGTGGCAATAGAGAGACTAAAAGAAAAATGTCTTGAAGTGCTGCATTGTTTCAAGGTATCCAGCACACTTTGAGGCTGAGTCTGTTGCATTTTCTTCTGAAAAGGTTTTATTTTCCACTCATAGCAGAGGCACCGTCATAGCACTGTGTAGGTTTAAACAAGAAAGAATGTCCTTCACAATGCCAAAAAGTGTTTTTCCCTCAATGTTTGGAGTTTCAGACAATCCCACATAATCCTCACATAATTTGTAATGATATTGGTTTGAATTAATCCAAATTATGTAAAAAGTCATGGATGAAGGTAATTTTTATTTAAAGTAATATATGTAGAGTATCCTTTTAAGATTCATCCATGAAGAAGCACGCGCTTCTCAGAAACAATGTAAAAAGGATTTAACCACTAATTTTTTTTCTATACCATCTTTCCTGTTAAAAGAACTGCGCCATTTCTGGTTAAAAGGAACAACTACGGAGTATTTGGTAGAAGACGTCAGTTCCCTATACCAATAAGAAGCTAGCTTCCACAAAACCTGGCACCAGGACTCTTTATATTAGTTAGATTTTACACTGTTGATGAGGGGAGAAAAGGGCAAGGGGTATGTCATATATAAACCATTATGCGTATGTTTAAGGCATCTCCGGGATCCAAACATCTACACCGGGATCCCGCCCACGCACAACTCAGTCAGAGCCACACACTGGCAGTCACAGTCTAAAATAACTTACATTAATATCACAAGTGTGCAGTGATATAACACATTTAGTTGGAATATGTATAAGTAATTAACAGGTGTCATTTAAATAAACTGTGTGTGAATAAACAGCTATCAACAGTTCTCTTTCTACAATTTTATTAATATACCGATTTAATTAATGCTCGAACACGGGGCTATAGACAGCTGGCTAAACGGTATCTTTTCCGTACAGTGATGATCGACCACGGAGCTATAGACAACCTATACATCATCACAGCATTATTATATCAGGGAATTAATCCGTAGTGTTTCAATCGATGCCCAAAGCGGGGCGATTGATTACATAGTGTAACAATTGACGCCCAAATCACGGCTCCATTAATTCATAGCTTTACAATTGGCGCCCAACGTGGGGCTCGATTAAACAATAGTGTTAAAAGTTCCAGATTTTCATTAACAATTCGTGCGCAGTTCACTTGTTCATAGATTGAGATGTCACAAGTCTTGTCAAACATAATGTTAAAGTATTCACATTTTTTAAATTCCCATATCATCGAGCACAAAACATATTTTCTTATGTGCTAAGTTGGTTATATTCGTTAGTAACATTTATTGTACTCATTAAATTAGTTGGTAAACTTTGTTTTATTAAAGAGTAGTACTGTATTTATATTTCCTACAATTGTAAGAAGTGTATTTAATATCAGTCAATTAGTTTATGTTAAAGTACCATTTCATGGAGTGTTAAGTTGTGGGTTAAACATAACACTAATAGATCAATAATCTCTTTTTGAATGCCATGCGATAACCACTCGTAACTTGAATGCCTAATTCATTCTTTTAGCTCAGGCACATTCCCTTTTCGTAATTCCAGCAACTGCATAAAATTTGAACTTAGGTCTTTTTTCCTCCAGATCGATAATTCCTGGCGACAAAGGAATCTCAAGATCGTGAAAATAGTCATAAGAGCTTAGCGCGCATTCTCCGTCTCGTTTAACTGATCATTTAATTGCACGTCAACCCTTGGTTTGAAGGAAGAGGCTAGCTTAATTAAAGTTTCCTTAGGGGTTTGTGTTTTCTCATGCACCCTTAATTTTTCAAGGGCCTTTTTCCAGTTAGAAAATCCCTCAGGAATAAAAGTATAATCCTTCTTAGAGCAAAACTTTATAAAGCCATTGGCCTCCACTTCCTTGAAAGTTTTTCAAATTACTTTATCAATAGAAGCATCCCATTCTACCCAGATGAATGAGGTCATCCATGATTTCTGAAAGTTTCTACCCTAACCAGTAAACTTACTGACGGAAAGTGACTGCGAGCAGCTCGCAACAGATGTCGATGTCGATGCTGAATTGACTGATAAGAGAAGAGGCAGCATCTGGCGTCACATCCTCAGTGAATTAAATACGTGGATTTTTTTTTAAACAAATGTATCCATTCCGAACGTTTCGTGAATTGTCTTAAAGGTATTGGAGTCAGACAACAATATAATAGGCCTAGCTAATACTCACTACTAATATAATCCATGTCAAAAAGAAAACATACTAATGTACTATAAAAGTTAGTTTAAAGCAGAGTCTTAAAACACACTTTAAGTTAGACGCGAAAAGAGATTGTTTCTATAGCAATAACAGCACAGTACTAACTACCGAGGCCAGGGAATCGGTTGTTGTGTCTTGTGACCTCTAGCTGATGGTGAAGGGGCCTAGGGGGATAAATTAGTCATCGACAAGGTGCCAGTTCGCCACTTACCAGTTTTGCGCATGACCTTGAGGATTATCAGGTGGACGGGAGGGTGGGAAGGGTATGGTGTTTGGGACAAAGGTAGGCGTTGTTTTGATTTCGGCCATAGTAGATTTAGGCCCACGCTCATAACATGGCTTGGGCTTGTTGGGCCAACGCTTGACAGCGTGTTGTGGGCTACCAATGCGTCGTTTAGG
>CABEEJ010002647.1:41133-81599 GCA_901482245.1 Timema douglasi | reverse complement strand
GGCCACTCACCGACAACATTGGGGGACTCGGGCCCCCTAAACCCCATGGAGTTGGCGTCAGTGCGCAACACTAGTGTATCACCCACAGAATTTCTTATCAAGGACTTCTTTTTTTTATGGTAGTTTAACATCTATTTTAAAGAGGTAACCCTCGTCTCTGATCGACGTTTATTTTGATACAGAAATCGTATCCACTTTTTTTAAAGCTGAATCCTAGTTTTCGCGATCTTTAGCTCATTTTGGCTTTTCCTGGTGATGTTACATCCTTGTCATTAAAATCACCCACATATTTAAACTTACGTATACAGTATCCGATATTTCTTTGGAATGTCATGCCGAGCCTCCCAACTTAGGTGGAAGGGGAAGTAGAACTAAAATAGGACCAAATGTTATTTTTCAAAGAATCAACTTGGCCTAAGTTACATACGATATCGATAGTATTTCTAAGTTTGATATATGTTTGGGTCCATTTAATTATGCCTGATGAATATGTTTATACATGTATGATACAATATGAATAATATGAGTAACACAAAAGCTTACCAATTGTCTAAAGACGATAGACGTATCGTTCGCCTGCATGTAGACTGTCAACGTTTAGAAGCTTTCTGAAGATGAGGGGAAAAAATTTAATAGTATTGGAACAGCTTCTTCTCTCAACCAACGACCACCACATTTTCTCTTTTCAAAGCATTCAAGGAAAGGTTTCGAACAAATTTGGTAATGTTGGATTGGTGTGAACTTGTCACGCTTTAGGGCAGTTGTCCACTGCTTTCTTTTTCTTTCGTCTTCAGGGAATCTATGATGTTAATACAAAAATATAAACACATTTAGAATTAGAGATGTTTTTCTGGCTGCTCGGAACCGTTAGAAAAATAATTATGGTTATTTGATTACTACGCCGTACACTACACAGGTGTGAAACTGAATCGATTTTCCCAAATCAAGCTGACGTTACCAAGGCCATAAACAAGTATATACCAGATCCTTGTACTTACAGAAGTTTTGCTGATCATCTTGAGCCAGGCTGAGTCCATCAACACTGAGTTTCACTAATGTAATTGCTGAGTGATAAAAGCACTTCTAAATTTAGTTGTTAAACTACCCACTTTTAACATTCTCATCATATAAATAGCATTTTAATCCTAATGTGAAATCTAAATAAGCTCTTTGTGAGGTAGGAATATGTGAAGAGGGGGTTGGGTTGCTACCTGAACAACATCAGTACATGCCCTCGTATGAAAGATGCATGATTTTTTACTAGAGGGAACCAAGTATTACAGTTCTCGCCACTTACAGAAGAAATGGTAAAATTAGTTTGGGAACAACATCACAATTCCATGCAAAGAAGAAATACCTTTGGGAAGACTGTAGCAAAGATAATTAGGAACTACCACAGACAGACTAGACGATCCTACTGAAGATACATTTAGGTTAATCGAAGCAGCAGCAAAACTGATCAAAACACAAATGAATTTGTTGTATAAAAGTGCGAACTTGTATCCTAGTGCATTAGATATCGCATCTGTTGAAGAAAACAATAAATTACTACCAGATGTTTTGGTGACTTTAATGGATATCCTAATAAGTAATAAAGGAAGTGATGTGAAGGTTGCAGTAGGTCAGGCTATAATGCAAGTTTGCAGGCCTCGTTCTCTCATATGCCCAATTCCTTTTGGTACTGGCATACAACTTCACAGAGATTTTGGATTTTGTTTACTAATTAACGAATTGTTCAGCCTATGATTCAGAGTATCTTATGATGAGGTGCATGGATACTTACAGTCTTCGCTAAAGGATTTTTTTTCCCATCTAGTTATAAGCCCGGCTTCTGAAATTTTAGTACGGGTTGGGTTTTCTATTTTTAATTTTCCTCTCTACATGATCTTAAGTTTTCCTTTATTTACTGTTAAATATCTGGTTAAAATCCTATTCTAATCGTAAGTTTATTGTATTTAATTGACGGTTATTTTTCTCTATAGTTGGTGCGTTCCAGGTATTTTAATTGCCCGGTACCCTTCCCATCCGAACCACAGTCTTAAGTCTTGGAGCTCTGGAGAAGCCCAGCCGAGACGAGCATTCCCCTATGCGCCACCTGGGGGGCGGCATATCGTAAGTAGTGCTACACCTACTTTCTAGTTTACTTAAATCTAACTTACACTTAAAATAATATTCTCCTACTCTCCCTCCTGACCTAAATTTATCCTAAACAATCTGTTTTACTAATTTTAATTCCTAAGCAGTCAGCTGCATTTACATTTGTTGTTGTTCACTTTGTCCTGGACGTGATAGTTCTGTCGTTTCCCTGGATGTCTGCAGCCACAGGCAACCCCTCCACCAGTTGACCAAGGAAGGTTCGAGACGTCCCCTCTTATGGTCACTTGTTGCCAAGCAACGCAAGCCCTCGACGGCAGGAATCCCGCCTTGCTCCATGATGAATTATTCTATTTGCTAGTTACCCCTGCCAGGATTCCACTGTCCGGTTCATCCAGGATTGTTTCACAATCCCGGGCATCCAGGTCTAGCTGCCACAGCAGATTCCAGGATAGCCTAAATCCTTTGTCTTGTTTCGATCCCGTGTTAATTCCTTTATTTGTCCAATTTACCATCTACCCTGCCCAGTTTGGTAATGTTTCGTCTTCTGAGTCACTGTTTGTTTCTGTTTCTTCCTCCTGAGCTGTCTCTCTCATCATGTTTTGTCATTTTCGTCTGTAGTCACCTTCCTCTTCCAACCTAGCTATATAGTCTTCTTTATTTTCCTTTCTTAGTCGTTATTACTGACGCGATTGTATCGAGGTACTTCAACTTTTCTGGATCCCTTAAGGTATTTCCCACCATGAGTTCTCTATTCTCTCTTTGTGGTATCATTCTTATCTCCCGTGTTTCCAGACATCCAAGGATCACATGCTCTGGTGTTGCCATATCGTACATTGCCGTATCTATTAGTCCTCTCTCGTGAAGGGTTGCCCCGAACGGTCCTTTCCCTGTGATATATTGCACCAATCCCTCTGAGGGCCACAGAGGTTTGTTCAGGACTCTTTCACTCAAACTTGGAAAATTCTTCCAGTTGCATTATTGCGCCATTGACTTTGCCTCTTGATTCATATACGCATCAGTCAGTAACCCCCCGTCCCATGCTCCTCTCTACTTCCTGCATGCTTCCTTTCCTCAGCCAGCACAGCGCACCCCTCCTACGAATTTTCAGGTCGTGGGGACAGATACCCAGAGCCACACACAACGTGTCTGTATCCACCGTACAGTCTGTAGCCTCCGCAGCATCCTGGAAGGTAATACCTGCTCCAGCCTTGCTGCCCATATGTTAGCTCCATAGCCAACAACGAACAGCAATATTGCTTGATGATTTGTTGCAATCACCTAGCCTAAACCTTCTTTGTCTAATACTGATAATTGTATTAATCAATTTACACGCTTTCTAACACGCTTGCTCCACATAAACTGTATAGTCAGGTTTCTCATTTAGTGTCAGCCCTAGAAACCTTGTCGTCCTGCTTCTTCTTATCATCCTCACGGCTATCTTGAGGATTGGATCTCTAGCTAAGGCCCCCCTGAACATCATATAGGTTGTCTTCACCAGCGCCATGGTTAGTTTTACTGATTTGCACCAGGTTGCCATTTTTCTCCTCGAGTTTCCCTCTACTATTATCAGTAGATCGTCAGCGAAGGCATCAATGGATGAAACAAATCAGGCTACTTTTTTTTTCAATTGGTTGCTAGTAATGTAGAACACAATATAGTCACCATAGATGGCCATAACTCTTTTAATGGAATGGGAGTTATAAGGTGCACATCTGGGGCCTCTGATAACGTCTCCCTGTTACTAAAGGAAACAATAAAACGACTTAAAAATCGCCTACCTGCAAATTAAATTGTAACAAAAGCAAAGATACCCCTTCACTTCATTCAATCCGCGAGTGCAACAACCATGAATAAACTCACATTTGCACATTTGGTTTACGAACCTATTCAAACTAATCCGTATTCATCGTCAAACGCTTCGTGCAAGCTTGTTTGTGACCGGGTACACTGGGGTGAGTGGGAGCCGCGACACACGTCATCCTGTTCGGCCGAATAAGCAAGGCAACTAGCACTCTACACCAGCTGAACTCAAGAAGGCCGCAAGTTTCAATCAAAGAGGTACCGACCTAAGTCGGAGAAAACGGTATCCAAGTTCCCGGCCAAGAGGGAAGGTAGCCATCTTAGATTTTTTAAAGTTGCACAACGATACGTCAACAAAGAAGAATATGATGCTAAGCAACGGGTTAAATATAAAAACAAAGAAATCAAGGAAATATATACAGGCAAAACGCGATGAAATTATCGGAGAGCAAAGAAAAGGAAGGTATGGCCTCATGTAACAAAAACAAAGGAACTGGGAGGGAATACAAAAAAGGTGTGCAAACAATAATAGTAGCAATAGGATTATCAAATCCTAAAGGTCAGATGGTGACGGATCATAAAGAGATTCTCACTATTTAGGAAAGATATATAGAAAAACTAGTAGGGAAATCGAAAAAAGGACCCAGCATTTAAAAAAATTGAAGTGAAGAAAGCTATAAAGGACATGTAAATAAGGAAAGATGCTGGAGATGAAGACATACCAGCTGAACTTCTGAAGGAACTGTGAAACAACGGGTTATTGAATCCGACAAAACTTATAAATGGGATCTAAGAAACAGGAGAATAGCCCAAGGACTTCCTAGAAGTAACCATGGTGACTCTAAAGAAGAAGAAACAAGCCAAGAAATTCAGTGACCACAGGACCAACAGCCTCATCTTTCACCTAGGAAAGATCGTGGCAAGAATACTTAACAGGCGACTGAAATAGAAAATATGAAGTGTGATGAAAGAAGAACGATTTGGATCCAGAAAAGGAAGTCGAGATGCAATCGGGATGCTGATAATAATTTCAGTGAGTGTGCTGGAAGTAAAGGTCGACATTCATGGTTTCATCGACTGGCGAAAGGCGTTCGATAAAGTGAAATGGAAGAAACTGATGGAAATACTTAATAAGATCGGTATAAACTGAGAGACGGAAGGCTTATTGTAAACCTGTATCTGGAACAGCAACTAAAGTAAGAGTAAGGCTGAATGATGGAGAGATCAACAGCGTAGAGCTAGGAAGAGGTGTAAGACAGGGATGCTGTTTTGTCACCCAGTCTGTTCAACTTGTATGGTGAATGGCTGGTCAGGAAAACCTTAGAGGGATGAGGTAATTTAAGGATAGTACGCGTCGTCAACACAATAAACTATGTACAGTAGCCCCATGGCTTCTTTGGTGCTGACTTACAGCTTTGAAAAGCTACCAGACCAAATTATGTATCCCTACGCCGGACCAAATGATCTGTAAAAACATGTGTTTAACAACTGTCACTTATGACGGTCAAAATTTAGGTATACACCTAAATGTTGACTGTCAGAAGTCAGCTGTGAGCTGTCAGTCAGCACCAAAGAAGTCATGGGGCTACTGTACAGTAGATGATCTAGCATTGCTGGCCAAAAATAAAGAGTTGTTGCAGGAAATGATGAATTGGCTGGTGGAGATAGGGAGAATATATGGGATGGAGATAAACATTGATTAAGTAAAAAGTACTGGTGATTTCAAAAAATGAAGAGCCATTGGAAATCAAAATTGGAAACCAAGATTTGGAAAACATGGAGAAGTTCAAGTACCTAGACCAGTCATTTTAGATATTTCAAATTTTTTTCCATACAAGCAAGGAAATTTGTAGACGTTTTATCTCTTAGTTTTCTGATTGAAATTCTATTAATTCCCCCCCAAAAATGTTGTACTCAAAACAGACATCTTGGAAAATGACGGCCAACATAAGGTTTTACCTATTTTTCAAAACCATCCATTTTATAAAATAAAATTTCGTATAAACATTGCTAAGTAACCAATTATCTACATTTTTTGATTTGGCCAATCCTGGTGGCAAAAAATGGTATCGAACTTTTGTCCCACACGGATAATGTTATGCACGTCATTGTGGGTCTGGTATGTTGATAGCAATTGACTGAAACAAACATTTGTAAGGAAAAAGTTAAAAAGAATACAATTTTGATTAATATAACCATTTCTTTACTAACAGAAAATAAACTCTAATTAAAATTCACTCAGACAATATTAAAATTATGGTAAAGCACATGGGTGAGGCAAGTGTGCATGCCATTTGATCACTGTTGTCTTTTCCCACAGATTAAACATAAGCCGGTTATTGTAAAAATTAATTTTTATATAGTCTTTATCACAATGCAAATTCAAAATCGTCATCAAAAACTTGTGTACTGTTTTCACAAGACAATCCTTGACACGTGGCACACATTGGCGAACATCGCAGTCCTATTTTCAGGCATTCACAGCGGTTGTTGGATCATGATATTTTGCAAGCAAAAGATACTAGTATTAATAATTCAGTTGGCTCAAGCATATTTCCATTCCAGTGTTGCACTTGCAAGTATACACGGTAAGAGTGTTGTGTAGCTGCATCACTGGTTGGTTGAAGTGCTGCAAAATCAGAAGTCCGATTTACTTGCTGTTTAGATACAATATTGTTGTATCTATAATACCGCAGTTCGAGCATTTCACTCTTCTTGTAACCATACAAGTGCAGTAAAAATTTCTCTCCTGCAGAAGTAATGTCTTCTTTTGAGGCTGAAGGACGATAAAAAACGGTTACAGTTAACCTCAGCTCTAGATTTTTCTTAAGGATATCAATAGCTTTCACTTTGCCTTGATTAGTAGTAGCACATGCAGATGCTGTATTTGCAAAAAGAAGAACCTTCGCAGGTGTCACCCAAACCAGTCTTTTGTTGAGGAATGTTAAACCAAGTATCTTTGCTTTGAAGCCAGACGAAAGAAGATGATCAGTATGCTAACCAGCTACAATATTCAATCCACCTATCTTTATCATTGGCTGTTGACACAATGAGGCAGTCTGCATTAGATTCAGCTTGATAAACATACGTGTTTGCTTCTTGGCAGAGACTTGATAGGATATCTATGAGGTCTCTCTTGTTGCCGTTTGACAGAAAATACCCGTCTTGTGGAAGAATTCTCGTTTATTTTTATGTTAGCAGAAGTTCTTTAAAAAGCTCTTCTTTTCTGCTCAAAGTATTTTTTA
Source organism: Timema douglasi (assembly GCA_901482245.1). NCBI lineage: Eukaryota > Metazoa > Arthropoda > Insecta > Phasmatodea > Timematidae > Timema > Timema douglasi. The sequence continues at coordinate 74,457 of CABEEJ010002647.1, read as the reverse complement.
TGGTGGGTTTGTTCAGATATCCATAAAATATTATAGTACAACTTTCTCCCCAAAGTGTTTTCAGGTACAAAATATAGCCCTTGAACATATCCAAATAAGTGGCAGGTCAGGAACATATTACACAGTGAAGTAAGTGACCACCATCAATAACATAAACAGTCATCAGGAAAATGATGAGTCCTCACACTTGAAAGCGTTGACTTTATTTTTTTTATTAAAGACGCATTTTCAAATAAGGTTGGTGGTTTTGGTGCAAGTTCGTACTAGAAACACCTTTTCAACTCGTTAGGCTCATGTACAACAATTATTCTGTTGAAAAGTTCCTGCGTATTAACAGGTACTGTCCTATTGTTCATGACTATCCCAGAGCTCATTACTGCCAAGGGCCTTGAAGCGATGTTGACCTTGAACAAAAGCAATAACTTATATCAATGCTTCCCCCTCCCCAAATTTTGAATTGTACGATATCAAAACCAGCTTAAAAGCGTTGACAGTTACTGTCGCTATTCTATTTTTCCAGGATTTTACAGAAATTATGCAGACTCAAAATTAAGCAATTTTATCTACCAATTTATACATTTTTATAGTAATATAAGTAAATTGCTTTAAATTTATGGAAAATGATAAGTGTATTTTAGTTTAGACTTTTCAAGATTGTCTGTTGGTTGCAATAAATGTGATAGGATTGGCATTTGGCAATATTTGCTTACCCATGTTTTTAGAAATTATTTATTTTTATATTAACACTTCCTACTAAATACCAACATGGAGCCTTCATTTTCCGCAATGAAACTTGATGAAGATGATTCCTTCAAGGTAGCTTAGTTTGCATTGTTCCACTCTGACGTAGCGTATAAGATAGGGTAATATCAAGGTAAGACTACTTCCATTCAGGGTAAACTGAGTCGCCTACAGTGAAATGGAATAACCATATTTCTAGTCTGGTGATTAGTTTGATTGGGAGAATATAACTTAATACAATTAAAATAAGTGTTTGGGTCTTATGAGGGTGAGTTCTAAGACTTATTATTAATCGGGAGAGTCGACAATGTAGGACATAATCACATGAGGGATAATTTAACATTTTAATAAATACAAGTAAACAGTAGAAATTATGATATTTAGAACACAAAATAATCCAACAACATATATGAGTAGAACGATGAAAATTTAATGCATTACATCTTAATCCACATATCCTTGATAAATATTTAAATCTGTATCTTGTCACATGTATCACTTTTACATGAACCAGTCTAAGGTGGAGGTGTCCTTCCTTGTGGTCACACAGCACACATGTTACTGGATGCTGCACCAAACCAACTTAAAACTACACACCATTTCACACCTTGGAAAATGCTTCGCCCAGAAGTAAACTGAAACCTTCTAATCATCTAAATTAAAAAGCCTTTAATTACAATTGTTTGATAAATTGATTTGTACTTACAGTTCATCAAGAAGAAGTTTGTAAATGATGAGTCTACAAAACTTTCTGGCTCGATCCCAAGCTTTAATGACATGCTCGGCTCGAATCTTTAAATCATAACACCTACAGAGCCCGAGTATTTCTTATTTACAGTAGTTTGTGCAGGATTGCAAAGCAGAGGGCCTCAAGGGGGTTTGTGTAGAGGTCCCATTATATACGCCTAGAAGCTTTGTTGGAAGGTTTTTTTAATTGATATTTGTTAACTTGATCATTCATATTTTTTATATTATAAACGTGATAACCTAACAAAATAATAAATAAATAGGCCTAAATTAAAGTTGGCCAAACCATCACAAAAATAATTGATTATTCATAATAGGTAAATGTCTAGCCATTGTGCAACTCCTCGATGGAACCACGTGTGAAACTGGGAGATTTGGAACCTGCCGCAATCCTCGGGACTTAGGCAACTTCCTAGACTGCAAGATCATCACAAGGATATTTTCTTTGCTCACAATGTTTAACCCCCCCCCTCTCCCCATTTATTTTCACTTCGGATCTGCATGGATCTTAGAGCATTCCCAAACTACAGTAGGAGGGGGCACAAGTCCCGTTAAGCCCCCCCGTGGGTACACTTCTGTTAATACATAGTGTATCATTAATGTTTCGAATCCAATAATGCTGTGCGTTCAACTATACTTTGTATGATTAGCAGAGGATTTATTTAAAATATATTTGAGTACCTAGACCCTTTATTTAGGAAATAGTGATTTTTGACAATGGTCAAGAGTTATCATGTATCATAGTTGAGTACTTTGCTTTTTCTAGACATGTTAACATAAATAGGTTCCTTAGTGATACACATTGTAAAATGTTGGAAATGGGTGTTGCTTAGCTAAACATTTCTAAACAAAGTGTTCAAATAACTCTTGTTTACTATTTACACTGTGTGAAACGTTGAAAATGAGATGATGACATAAGTTTTTTTTTTAAAGTTTAATGACATGTTGTACAGCCAAATAAAACAATTTCCTTACATAAATATGAATGCCAGTTTAAACATTCTTTAAATGAAATATCGACACTAGATTTAATATTTAATATTATGAAATTGTTCTTAGCTGAACAATCTGTGTACAGGACACACAAACGAGATCAGTTTGAAAAGTAACAACACCACCAATATGGATATCATTAATAATTTGTACATTAAAATTAATAAATAACAACGTATTTACATGTAACACAACCTACAAATGTAGAGATCAAACTTGTTCTGCTGGATATTTCTCTCACCTGCACAACTGCTCACAAGGTGTGCAACAATAGTCTTTATTTGGGCCGGGGGGGAGGGGAAGACAATATCAAAAATATTATTTTCAAATTATTAACCCTTGAAGGAGATTATGAAGAGGTCTGGGCAGATGCAGACTATAAATCCAATCATCGGCCGATCATGGCACAGTCAGTGAGCCGATGGTCGCCATTTTGCTCACCGATTATTAAAGCCTACCTTTTGTCAGCGGGCCAGCACATGTCCGTTGGGGTGTTGTGTTGAGAATAGAAGCTGTATTGCCACAGTTGTGAGTCATGGTACTATGAATATACAAGGTAAGTGGGGGTACATTCCCAAGGTCATCCGAGGGAGGGGATGATGTCAGAGTCGAGCCTAAGGACTAACAAACACACCGATTTGTCTTTAAAAGAAGCAAATTTACCACAATTGTGATTCCAACTGCAAGCACATTAAATTATTCAATGATTGGTTTGACATATTATATTCATCTGTTTATGTTTACCAGAAAAAATCATGACAAAAAATCATATAGCTTGGACAAAAATAAATAAGATACTGTATTTTGGGAAATGAGCGAATACCCTATGAATGTATTGTACAAAACTAAAGTTATACTTCCAACAAACCCATTGATGACTCGAAAGAAGGGGGGTGAGACAGAGAGAGAGAGAGGCGTCTTCCTCTCCTTCGACCATAAATAATTTAAAAGTGTATAAAGTATAATTAGAATATAGAGCACATTATATAGACTTTTTATTCTGGTTACATTTTTAAGGCCAGGATGCTGACTTGATATTCAAAAGGTATACCTTTATGCACATTAAAAGTGCCCCTAGATGACCAATTTAAAAAAATTATCTTTGATACATTGTATACAAGGTCGTAAACAAATGAAATTATAATTAATACTGCCCTACTGTAGGGAAGTCACCAGGGGTGTGTGGACTGCATCGGATGACACCAAAGCAACTGTATATACAAATTTTGTGTAGTGTATTGGCAGAAATTTATTATAGAAAATATATATAATTCTATGGGTGGTAAGCTAAAACCATAGAAACGTATTTTGTAAGCCCAGCTTACTGTATCAATATACCTACAAAGACAACTTCATGTTTAACTACCTTTTGAACCCTCTACTACCATCGCGCTTCGCTAAGAATTGCCTTAATTACTCAATTACAAAGATGATTTTGATTTTCTGCACACACTTTTATTTTCATTGCTGATTTTGTCAAATTTTCTGGTGTTTTAGCTATAATATTTTGTGTGAATTGTGATATGTATTTGTCTACAACTTCATTATTTGGCCTGTTATTGATTATGCAAACCTAATCTATTAATGCATCTCATAAAGTATAAGTTAAAATGAACACAATTTAATGTAGTTCTTAAATGTTTTTACTTCAAATTCTATTGTTTTCCTGCCGAATTTTCACTTTAGCCAATGAAACTTTGTAAATGTAAATATATTTTGGATATATGTAAGATATTGTAATTTTCAATTTACCCACTGAGAATATGTAAATGCAAATGAGCCCCTATTTCCCAAGTGGTGTAAGTCCATTTTTGAAGGTTTTGGGAAATTAAGGTTTTGTGTATGAACTCACTGAAAATTCTAGAAGAATAAAAATAACAATTTTTTCCCGTCCTTAAGCTACTAATAATTGATTATAATAAACTATTCTCATTTTACACCAAATTATTATGCTTAGACTAATTAAATTAAGTTATGGATAATATCCTGTACAACTTTCATGAATATTACTTAAATAATAATTGTCAGTACCTCCAGAAAAATTAATTACATTTTCAATTAAAAGCTTTTTTTTCAAATAATCAATCGATTTTATTTATTGTTGTTTTATCGCTATACAATGATTAAAAATAGAGTTAGTAGCCTAAATCATTTTAAAACTTACCGGCTAAAATCAAAATCATTTATATTGAGTAAAATAATTATGACGTGATAACTCAATAATCAGAAGTCTAAAAAAATCAATAGAAATCAAATATTGAACATATAAATTATTATATGTGATATACTCAACTTTACCAGATTTTTCAACACTTTGCACAAAAGCCCTACAGCAGAAGTTTTATCATCTTTCCTTAAAAATATCTTGATACATAAGTAAATATTTTATATTAAAGTTAAAATAAAGAAATTTATTTCCATTATAATAACCATTGTGGTGAGCGTTTAATCTCCAATAATGTTTATCCTTCTCTTGATAATATAGCGAGCTTTTAAAATAATCAGAAACAAAGTATTCACATTTTAAAATAATCATAAAAGTTTTATAACACATCATGTTCTAAAGTGTATTGTATGAAGTCAGTATTAAAATAGGGTTTGGACTCACTAAACTTGTTTGTCTTCTTCAACAAAAGCCTCTGGTTCTTCTTCAACCTGTTAGAGGACCTTCATTAAGGCCCTGGAAGTAAGAATGATGCACAGGAGGAATAAATTGCAACAAATCGAGCATGTCCCGTTTCTTAAGTTCTGACACCGGCCGTCCGTCTGGATATAGCAAAGTCTGTTGAATGTTTGCCAGGGAAATTTGCCGTCCACTCCTTCCTAGCTCTAAGTTGAGGACCTTGAAATCTTCAAATTCACTAAGAGATTACCTGTATATAATTTTAAAGAGTTGTGCTCTTTCGTAGCATAGACACTGAATTCGAAGCCAGTTCACATCACATTGCTCATTACTTTTTTCCCTCTTGGTAATGGCTTTCTCCAGTTTGGCTGTAGAAAAGAAATCCAACTTGTTCTGTTGATAAACAATGAATCTTTTTGCTTCTTCTAGCAGAAGACATTATTGTGTACCAGTCATTAGGCACATATATGGTCTTTCCCCTTACAGCTAGCTCCACTGAACCAAAATCTCGGTCATTGGGCAGGAACGAGTGTCCCCAAACAAGAAACTTTTGTTCGATGACTTCAACATTATTATTATGATGCTGTAGAAACTTCCTTAGTGATATGGCCATTTTTATATTCCTGTTTTGGCCAGTGCATGTATCAGAGTAAATAATAATTTTTTTTCTCCCAGTGCAGCACAATCTGAAGTGTTTAAGTAAACAAGAAGCTATTTCTTGTGAGCCCCGTGAAGCTTGAGTTTCGTCCCACACGTAAAAGTATCCAGTTCTTTTTGCTAAATCGTGAACCCCTAGATTGTAGGCATACATGTTACGTGTGTAGTAGGCATCGGAAACTGACAAAACTGGAAAAGGTAGTGCTTTTTGCATATCCATTGAACAAACGTAAATATCATCACTACCTGTAGCACAATCTCTATCATTGTTCATCATTTCTGTGGCTTTTTCCGCCTTCCTTAGATGTAGCTTATGATCAACCTCAAGTCGATGTTTATCTTCTGCGGAAATGCTTGCGTCACTAACTTTTATCTTTTATTCATCACATTTTCTACATGTGTCTTTTCTTGGTGCATGAAAATGAAAATTGAACTGTGTATTGAAGACTTGACGATAAAAACTCTTTCACAGGAACCACGTGTATTTCTTCACACCTTTCTTTATACAAGTCATACATTTTGCGAATGTTATGGCATGAGTTAGCCGACCATCACTCACTAAACGTGTCAAGAAAAAACCTTTTTACTTAACTTAAAGGTTTCATTAGCAGTGGTAAGAAAGAACTGATTCACTAACGTTCTAGCAGGCTTTGTATGTTCACGCGGTCGTGGTCTAACTACATCAACATAGTGATCAAGCGCAAGATGGGCATTCTGTTTTCCAAAATCACCATCTGCCAAAACTGTGTATGTAAAATTCTCCTCTCTTCCGCACTCAGCTTGGTGTGGCATTTCCTTTTACATTCACAATCAATATCTTTTAAAACTTCCTCCCGAACAACGTTACCTCTTCTGTTAATGTACAACTCACCACTGTTCCTTTTGTTCTTTGATATATTTTTACTGTATGTTTCTTGTTTTTTTTTGTTCTCTTCCTTGCTCGAAATGTTGTGTTTAGGTCATTCATATTGTCCAAAGTTATTTAAAACCACTTAAATATTTAATTAAAATAATAAAATGTAGAATTAATAACTAAAGACATGCTCAACTAAAGAGTACTTAACTCGGACTCGGACAAGGCATGGCTGTTTTTACTAATATGGCGGGTACTGGACTTACACCACTTGTTTGCCCAACAAAATGGCTGTTAAGTTTACCACACCGACTTTGTGCTACTCCCAGCGGCGTAGTTTTAAAATAGGACCTACACCACTTGGTCACTAGATAGAAGCCAATTTTCAGAATAGATTTCTGGTGTAAACTAAAAATCGATAATTTTGGACTTGCACCACTTGGGAAATAAGGGGCTCAAATATATTTTGGCTATATGTATGATATTTCAATTTAGAGGTGTAATTTTAAATTTCTAAGTTGTTTATTTCACTATTTCCATTACTTTCCATGATCTGCCGGAATTCCGTTTCATGTAACATTAGTACAAAAGAGATTACCAATAATTCTGTATGATTTGGTCCAGGAGGCCCAACCCTAGTTATGGCACTGCCTTACTATTTAAACTCTAGCAAGATAAAGGCAGAAGAAATCAACTTTAACTAACATCCATCATATTATGTTGAAGTACATCAATAGTTTTGAGGCTCTTAACACGATAGGGTTTGCTATACCTGGGACCACACAATTTCACATAAAGTAACTTCGACCTAAAATCTACCAGAGCTGGTTAGTCAATGCATTGTGGCAGATTGCTATAGGCCTCTTATTGGAGGGAACGGGGGTGGGGGCTAGAATTAACTTATTTTCCCTTTAAATTAGAAAATTAAATAAATATATATTGTGACTAGTGAATAACGATTAATACTGTATGGTAAATTAATTAATAATTTGTGCATTGCTCCAAATGTAAATTTTTCATTGATTAAATAAGTGAATTAAAATTATTTTATAGTACTAAAAGTATCCCATTTAAGCAGATTTGTGGGGGGACATTCCTTTTCCTGTATTCCTCACTACATCGCCTGTGCATGATGTCTTAGGTTTCAGCTACATGATGGATTACAATTTCTCTCAAAGTTTTAAAATAATATCTCATGAGATCAAGAATCATATAAAATGTAATACACATTTGAAAAGTGTTATTGAAGCACGTCTTACTACCAGTCTTAAAACTGTTATGTGCTCATTTACAAAGGGCAAATGTTATCAAAATGGTTCTAAAATTAGTAATAAAACTGAATTTTTAAATGTGTTATAAAATTCTTTCAGCCTTTATTCATGAACCAAAGAGTGGTGTACATTTGAGTGATTTTTACTACCTATTATAAAATTAGGGAAAAAGTTTCCTAAATAAGTTGAATAGTTGTCCTAAGGTACCATTAAAATAACTTCAAATCGCTTCAGGGGGCATTTAATTATCAATAAATGTCTTGTGCGGCTGGCCGGTTTATTTAAAAATGTTGTTTTTTGCCCTCCCCCTTCCCAACCAAGTATATTTATGGATGCATCATTGCGCAAACCTAGTCACATATCTAAATTATTATTATTATTATTATTATTATTATTATTATTATTAGCACCGCACTAACGTTAATGTGTAATGGTAGGGTGATTGTGAGATGAAATGGAGGACCTACAGTTTAACGTGGAATCCGAACCACGGTGGAGGCCTGGCATTCCTCACATTCACAAGATGTCTTGTCAGAGGTGAAGGAAGGGTTTGGTAATCAGATAAATCTTTGCCGGGACCGGGGATTGAACCCCGGACGCCAGCACAGAAGTCCGACACCTTACCCCTAGACCGCCAGGTCACCCACATATCTAAAGAACACCTTGAATATTACTTACATCACAACATTTAAACTCAATCAAAAGTTTATATTTTCATGCGTATGAGGTGTGTCGGGACAGCAAACACACATCCTACTGGCAGAAGCCAGGGTGAAGAAAAGTGGGTTTGAGGTGTGCCCCCCTGAGAGGGGACGGGTCAATATATAGGTACATATAAAATGAGCTTTCTACGCCCTTGAGCGGAAGAATATTCAAGAGTTTTCATGGAAAATATCTCGGTAAAAAACAGAGTAAGGAGACAAGTTTGAACAGGCAACAACAGAAACTAAGTGACCATGATCAACCTATAGCTATGCTGCCATAGTCTAGTCCAGTGGTTCTTCAGCTTTTTTTGGGTCACGAACCCCTTTGAGAAGCTGACAAAGGCCATGGACCCCCTTCCCATAAAAATGGCCGTAAATACACTCAGAAATTTTGTGTACTATTTATATCTTTAATTAAAAAGTGTCTACCATTTTAAACACAATATCGACCTTTTTTTACTGATCAACATTTACAAATGAGGACTTTAATAGTAATCCTATAACTATGAGAACAGTGGAGTCAATTTAACCAAAACTTAATATCATTAAAATATGGTAGGATTAATAATAAAGTGAATATTATTTAAAATAACTAGATTTCATTTAAACTTCTATAAACAAACCTATTATATCGAACAAAATAAAAGTGGCCCACATAAACAGTTGATTTCCTTGTATTATTAATAATCATATTATCTTTGTGATATTTAAAGTTGAATAAACCAAATGATCAGACTATCAGCATTGGCATGATCAGCAAACCAGATGATTGGGCAGCCCTAATTATGAATATAAAAAATTATAATTTTATCAATTAATTTCAAGCTTGTTCAGTTCTTGATCCCTTTACACATTGAGTGTATTAGGTTACCACAGTTTACTGTCATTCCTTAGTTATTGCTGGCCAAAATATTGCCAACAAATGGTTCACAAAAGTCTATTAGTTGTAGTGTCTTTCTATTGATAAGACTAGAGTTTGACTTCCAACCATGACAAAATAGCTGTTAATTTACACATTTAAATTGGGTATACAGTAGTAATAATCAGAGACCCTTCCAAGTGGACATTATCTAACAGTACTGACATTTTATTAGCTAGTTAGCAGGAATAATTAAATATATCTTAAAATACAATACCTTGAAGATAGACCTCTGAGAAGCAGGTATTTTGAGTTTGAATCGAATCTCAAATCAAAGCAAATATTGTTCACAAATTTTGAATAATTATTAAATAATATCGTAGTTAAATATGTTAAAATTATGTTACATAAAAAGAATCACACAATATGATAAAAATTGTATTATATTTAGAAGAAGGTATAGGAAAGATGGATAGAAACATATAAAAGGGTACGAACACAATATGGCCTTTACAATGAAAAGAACAACACAGCTCACAATTTACATTGTGCTGCAATTGGGTTGCCTCTTAAAGAAAATTGATCGTCACCGCCCAATCCCCCGACCTAGGTTTCATTCTATCAGAACTCATCAGGGAAGAGTGTGAAACAGGCAACACAACTTAAAAAAATAAAAGATATAACACATATAGAGATATATTACATTATGATAAAAGTTATTTGGAATAGAGCACTAGGCTAAATCATGGTTTAAATTAGGAGGGATAGTCAGCACACTTACCTTGGTGATACTGGAGTAGAAATTGTTTGGATAGAACATGACCATGATGACCTTTCACAATACTATAAAAAAAAACTGTAACAAGCTTTTATGAACAGAGGCTACCCCAAAGCACTGGTGTGTAGTCAAATAGACAGAGCTCAAAATAGCGGGCCCACAACATCAACAGGAACAAACAACATCATCCCTCTGGTCACTACATACCACCCTGGACTCCACAAACTCAACAATCTCAGGTTTCCCCATGCTGCAATCCTCCACCACTACACAACTTGTCTTCAAGGAACCTCCAAAACTAACCTATAAGCAACCAGCCGGTCTACACAACTCACTTGTAAAACCCAAACTGCCGGACCCCACTATTCAACCCGAACCCAAACAAATATCAGGTTCCTTTCCCTGCAACCGCACCCCCTGCAAAACCTGCACAATACATAAACCAACAAATTCATTCTCCAGCAACATAACTAAAATAAATTACTAGGGGTGTACAGGATCTCGAACCCTCTGGAAAAAGGTCAGGAATTTATCTATTCCTGTAGGTCGGGCGGGAATGACCCTTTCCTGAAAAGTTTTGGGTGGGAAACAAAACAAATGTCAAGCGGCGGCGCTCGTGTTCTAGAAGTTAATGCCGGTTCATCACTGTTAATCTCTTTGGTAGACAAGTCTTCTTCTTTGCTTGGGGTTAGTTTAGCACTTGTAGAGAGACAAGCCAGTTGGGGAGGCGCGTGTCTATCAACAGTTATTTGTTAGGTTCAGCAAGTGTCCGAGCTTGAAAGATTTATCGTTTGGGGCGTGGAAATGAGAGGAAAAGGAAGTAGCTTGCCAAGGTCAACCATTACGAGGGATCCCCGTGTTTGTTGTTGGTGAGCTAAACAGGGAGTAGAGTATAAGGGGTGTCAAACCTACTGAGAACATTTAAGAAGTTTCAAACCTAGACAATATTTTGCATTTTCATACTTATAGCAAATTGAAGAGCGGCCAAACAATGTTTTCTAGTATTTTTTTGCACTATGCAAATAATTAAATATAAAACACCATTTTCAAATGAAATTAACTAATAAAAATAATTTCCATCAAAAATCTAATAAAATCAGCTATTTTATTAATTGTATTCTTTGATATTAATTCAAAATTTTGTTTTTTGATTTGATAAAAAAAAGCTATTCGCCCATATTTATTTTAGCACTTTGTCTTATTACTCGTTCCAGTTATATTCCTATGTACTAATTACTCTAGTGTGTTAAGAATGAGGAAGATTGAATTTAGAGATGTGCCTGCATTTGCGTGGATAGAGTTGGGCACCATTTAGGAAAAAACACCCTTAGTACACCCGGCCAAGATCAAACTAAATATCCTGTCATCGGCAGTCTAGTCTATGCCTTAGACCATGTAGCCACCGAAGCTGGTTTTAATATCATAACTTTAACAAGTTTTATCATATTAGTTTAGAAATCCATATATTTTAAATCTAAGACTATTCTAAAGAGAAATTTTAAAATTTCCCGTCCCGGATCCCAATATTCAGACTCATTTCCCGTCTCGTCCTGATATTTAATTCATGTTATTACTATAATAGCGTTGCGGCACTAACCTGCATACTGACGACCAACACGGCACATACTCGCATCGGTGTAGTGATCATCGGTAAGAGAGTCGGAAATATTATTTTATTTTTAACACTTAGCTTTGTGATATTTTGTCCACCAGTGGCAACACAGTGCTAAGTTATACTTTTCCAATAAGAGCAACATTCAGTTTGAAACCCACTTTTTTAAGGCAAAATGAGGAAAGGTGTTCTCATTGGTGAAACACTGTATTATTTCTCCCTAATACGATAAGGAAACAAAACTGAATGTTACACTACTTGTAGGACACAAAGGGTAGTACACTAAGGGTAGTACACTAAACTAACTGTTTTTAAAGTTGACTACATCAGCTAGCAGGTGGTTGTTATTGATTTGACAACCTGGCATTTATTTTTGGCAAGTCTTCACATCCTTTATTACAATGCATCACCGTCCATTGTCCTATTTACTAAACTTTGGACTAGTTTCACTGTTAATACGTTAATGGTAGCCCCTTACATTTCACCTCAATTTAACAAACACAGTTTTTATTCTATACTTTGGTAGATGAAAGGTATTTTAATACTAACTCTTAACAAGGGAAGAACGATTCAACACATTATGTCTACATGGAAGTTATTTATCAAAAGTTTACCTTTTTGGATGGATTCAGAATGATTTATGAAATAGACTCATCATAATCAATGACATAATTATGAAACAACACACACAATGATAGGCGAGGACATTAAAATAATTGTTAAAGTTGTTACGACACTGCTTTCATAAATTGAAGTGGATTTTATGATCAAGATATTAAAAATATATGGAAGTAAAACCCAGATAAAATTGTAATGCTAACCTTCTTTGGTGTGTCAAGCAAAGAACATTCAATACATAGAAAACACAATTTTTTTTTGTGATAAAATAAGTTTCAGTTAGAGATTATCTATTGGGAAATATAATTATTGAGCTTATGCACAAACTGGTTATGTTGGCTGGTAGAAAATCAACACCTAGACATTAGTACAGTAGTGTTTATAAGAAACAGCTGGCTCTGTTGGATGATATTAGCGCTGTACATGATAACAAAATAATTAGACATAAACACCCACAAAATCCTTTGCAGCTTCGATGCATTGGGATCAAAACTTTGTTATAATATGAACATATTTGAAATATCTCAATAGACATGACATATTTCAACATGCAATCATTTTTAGAACAGGTAATTAACAGAATGTTAGCACAAAAAAAAGTAAATTACCTTTATAACATAAGCAAAGATAAATTAAATTCAGAAGTCGGCATAGCACAATATAGTTGAGCGAACCTAGTGGATAGTTAAAAAGAGTCAACCCTATCAAACAACAAGGACGACTGTCTCTGTAGTATGGATCTCAGACTGTGCCCAGGTCTGTGAGAATGCCCTCCACGCTGTTGCTCTTGGGTACCAGGTTCTTGACCGGGTGACGACTAGAGGTATACTTGAGTTGAAGGACCTTAGCAAGAAGATCAGAGTTATTGTTCTCAAGAAGAATGATCTTCCTCCCCAGAACTGATAGTTCCCGCTCCTTCTCTCTCACACGACTCTCTAACTGCAACAAACTAAATACACAACCAAACAGTTTCCTCCTCCTTATTAGGCTCGAGGACCACAGCAAATGACAAAGTTAACTGGTGCAATCATTACCTAACCATGAGTCCTCTCTTCTCCTCTTGTAACTGCCGGTAATCAGCCTCCACCCTTTCTCGGAAACTCTCTTCGGCGATCAACATCTTCCTCTGCACTCCCAACTGTGACTGCAGGCTGTCCACCTGACATTGCAAGGAGCTCATTTCCGCATCCAGTCGACTCCTGAAATACCACAGATGCTAGTGTGGGGAGCCGGTTGCCAATTAGGTGGCCACACAAGCATGGTCCGACGCGTCACTCTCCCAATGACAGGGAGATCACGGTCTGACGCGTCACTCTCCCAATGACAGGGAGATCACGGTTCGAACCCTGCTCGGGTGTTACACTCTCACTTCACCCAAATGCTGGTACACTTCATCTGAGTTAACCTGCCGTATCCCTAGCTCATTAGCGTAATTAGTACCTGTACGTACAGCCCCCTTCCTGATGAAAATCCTGGATTAACTCCTGTTAACTTTAGCTTTTTATTGGGGTACTTTTGATATTTCTAGAAGGAACGGGAAAAATAAATACATGTAATGAACACAATATTGCTTTTACATGAAAAGAAGAACACAGTTCACACTTTACACTGTTGCCACTGGACAAACAGGTAAATGGGTGCCTCTTGAATAAAGTTTATAGTTACCATCCAATCCCCCGACTTAGGTTTCATTCTGTTGAAACTTCTTGGTAGGGAGTGTGAAACACGCAATGTAACTGTCTTAAAGAGGAAAACAAAAATACAAAACACCCCCGCCACCATCATCGTCATCATCGTCAACTGTTTCCAACCTGTGGCCGGGTCAGTTTAGTAAAATTCCTCCATTTTCCTCTATCCTTCCCCCATTTCTCTACTCTCATTTGAATATTTTCTGTTATCTGCTCCTCCCATCTCTTTCTTGGCCTCCCTTGTGGTCTTTTTCTTACATAAAGTACTTCCTTCATTGGCAACATTTTCTTTGGCATCTTCTCTTTTTCCATCCTCTTTACATGTCCATACCACATCAGTTTTACTTCCTCTACCATCTCATTTACTACCTGTCTTCCACTCTTTCCCGAATAACTTCATTCCTAATCTTGTTTCTCCTTGTGACAGCTAAAATGCTCCTCACTAACTTCATTCCCATGACCTCCACATTCCTAGTCTCTCTTACATTTGAACAACTCTCCCCGCTGTCTTCTTCTCATTAGATCCTCTCTACTTCTACCCTTTGCCTCAATCACGCTTCCGACTCTCCAACTTTATAGCTTTACTAGACGTTACCCTCTTCCTTGTCTTTACCATCACTTCACACTTTGTCATGCTAAATGTCATCCCGCATGCTTTCTCTTCCCCATTCCATTATTGTAGTTGTTCCTGTACTTCCTCTTCCTTCTCCCCCCATTCCATCAAGCCATCAGCAAACATCATGGCTTCGCAAGTTTTCCTGCCACTTTGTTCACGACCATTTCCATTACTATTACAACTAGTAGTGGCGAGAGGGAACTCCCCTGCTTCACTACATGTTTTATTTGGAACCTCTCCATTCTCCCACTCTCCATCTTAACACAGCTCCTGTTATCCTCATACATGCTTTCATTCTAATTACAACTCCTTTTTCTACTTCGGCCTCCTCCATTGCTTTCCAAACCTTATTTCTATCCACGCTATCACATGCCTTCTCCACATCCATAAATACCATTACCAAGTCTTTCCCAGATTCTTACCTTCTTTCCATCGACTGTCGTAAGGCGAAGGTTAGGTCTATTGTAGACCTTTGCTCCCTAAATTTGTTCTGTTCCTCTCCCCAACTTCCTTTCTTTTTATTTCTTATTTTCTTTTCCAGAATCTTCTCATATATTTGTACAGTGGCACATCAGCGTTATCTCCCTATATTTTGTACATCTCTTCCTATCCCTCCTCTCCCAGTATTGTGGTACCTGGTTAGGCTCCCAAACCAATCTCAGCCCCCTGTATGACCAATGATGAGTACCACTAGAATGAAACCCCCTGTATGACCAATGATGAGTACCACTAGAATGAAACCTCCTGTATGACCAATGATGAGTACCACTAGAATGAAACCCCCTGTACGACCAATGATGAGTACCACTAGACTGAAACCTCCTGTATGACCAATGATGAGTACCACTAGAATTGAAACCTCCTGTATGACCAATGATGAGTACCACTAGAATGAAACCTCCTGTATGACCAATGATGAGTACCACTAGAATGAAACCTCTGTTCAAGGATAGCCATAATGAGCTAAGTAAGATATGTAGTTTTCCTAGAGGCCTGCAGGATTAATGCTTATTGAATCCAGAAACATTACAATTTTTTTTACCCTATTTTTTAAAAACCTTAGCTACTATAAATTCAATTTGTTTCCTTTGAAATCTTGATTAATAAAGAGTAAATTGATCAAGATTCCAATTGGGCCATTTCCCCAGTAAAAATGTGTATCTCACCTGAGTTCATCAACTTGTGCTCTACGCTTGGCCTTGTACTGGATGTGCCTCATAGCGAGGGCATTGTACTTTTCCGTCACTGTGACCAGCTGGGACTTTAGATTCTCACACTCGCACTGAAAAAATACAATATTCCCCGTGTTCAAACAAATGTCACATACTTCGAATGAGATGGGGAACCCACCTTGAGGTTGAAACATTAATGAAAAACCAAATTTCCTAGTTGTGTTTTCAACCCTTGCTGGGATCAGAGCCAAATACATTTAGATAATTAGTCGGGCAGACAAACTAAGGTGCTAGAATTGTGTGTCACACGACCATCTTGTTCTGATGGAGTGATTGTGTATATATACACTCTCCTTTTGTTAATGTTTGCCGCAACTATTGCCTATTGTGAATTGTATTACTATTCATAGACAATGACTACATGTCGTCTCATTCTCCCAATATTACAGTTCCCTTGGGTCCTTGGTACTGTTGAGTGATGACCCAGCCACGCTAACAGCTGGATAACGAAGCCACACTAACAGCTGGCTAACGAAGCCTCACTAACAGCTTGGCTAACAAAGCCACACTAACAGTTGGCTAACAAAGCCACACTAACAGCTGGCTAATGAAGCCACACTAACAGCTGGCTAATGAAGTCACACCGCCGCACAATAACAATGAACCTGTTTCGGTGGCCGTATGGTCTAAGCCATCACTTGGTGTTAAGACTAGACTTCCAAAGGATAACAAAACTGGGGTTCTAATCGAGTTCAGGTGTACTGAGGTTTTTTCTATATGGTTTTTCCCTCTCCCTCCAAAAATGTGGGGATTCGAACCATATCTTTCCTCATTGACAATCTATTCTATCATTCGACCACCAAAGTGGAAGACCTGACTTTATTCTGCTTTACTCTAGGGTAGATCTCGTTCATGTAGTCAAATGTTATAAAATAAATGAAGAAGGTTCTTTTTTAAAATTTCAGCACTTCTAATTTTTGTCATATGAGGGGCACAGTTAGTAATAAAATAATCAGTTGCCAAATAATTGGATGTAGAGCAGTCACAATTGATCCATCGTCATATTTTTATATTTGGTCATGTAATTATAATACTATATTTTATAAGCTATCAGTATATTCCCATGATGTCATTAGCTAGAATAATAACTATGTCAATTTGCTTCCAGTTTTCTCCTCTCACTCGCACACTTTTTGTTACCTAGTCCTCCCATCTTTTTATTTGCCTCCCTTGCGGACTTTTTCCTACAAACTTCATTTCCATCATTCTCTTTGGTATTCTCTCTTTTCCCCATTAAAACAAAGTTACCTTAAAATTATTTAGTCTAATTGGATTTACAACATATTTACCCTTTCTCGTCCCAAGCACTCGGTGTTAATTTGTCATTCCCGGCCTAAGCGCTCATGGTATTTCGACACCCTTTAAGCCAGTGGTCTCAAACTCAACAACAAACTTCAAAAAATCGAGGCGTGTCGAGGGCCAAAGCCTGTTTGCGTCATTTTATTTCATAGTTTTTTTTTGCAACACATATTATTACCTGTCCAGTTAATGAGCAATTCATTACTCTAATAGTGAAGGGATCAGGAAAGTTTAATTAAAAGTAAATGTAGCTGAATTTGCATGAAGAGAGAGAGTGTGAAACCAAATAAGATAAATAAATTAATGCATGTGGCTGGAGTTAAACGCTTGATCTTCCCGTCACTGGAAAACAGGATCAGAGGTGCCTTACATTTAGTTCACGGTCCTGCCAATGCGTGTATATACATTATTAATAGATATTTAATGCTACTGGTATACATATAAAATAATTAAATTCACAAATAATATATTTTACAACTTACATCTTTCCAGATGTTTGTGGAGTGCAGCGATACTCCCAAATCAGTTTTTTTAAATAAAGACTCACACAGCAAAATATTTCACAGGATGGAAAAGTATATCACTTTTTGAGATAGTTATTAGTGTTTTTTGTTATTCAAAATTATATTATTATTAGCAGCGCGTCTTACTACCCGTTCGGGTTATATGCATTTACGCTAATGTGTAATAGTAGGGTGATTGTGAGATGAAATGGAGGACCTACAGTTTTAACATGGTATCCGAACCACGGTGGAGGCCTGGCATTCCCCACATTCTCAAGATGTGAAGAAAGGGTTTGACTGTCAGAGAAATTTGTGCTGGGACCGAGGATTGAACCCTGAACCCCAGCACAGAAGTCTGACACCTTACCCCTAGACCACCAGGTCACCCAAAATTATATAATTACACACTAACATTGAATGTTAATCACCCACAAAAGTTCATTCACTTGTCAAATTTCTGGAGCACAAAAAATGGTGCCATCTTTTCTGTGTAACCAAGTGATTTATGTTTGGAATCAATTTCTTTGACGATATTAATTTTAATATCGTGTTCAGTCGCTCATCTTTCAATTTATTTCTATGCATATTTTTGTTTCATCTTTCAATTTATTTCCATGCATATTTTTGTTTCATCTTTCAATTTATTTCTATGCATATTTTTGTTTCATCTTTCAATTTATTTCCATGCATATTTTTGTTTCATCTTTCAATTTATTTCTATGCTTATTTTTGTTTCATCTTTCAATTTATTTCTATGCTTATTTTTGTTTCATCTTTCAATTTATTTCTATGCTTATTTTTGTTTATTTCATTGCTGAAAATAATTGCTCACACACATAAGTTCTCCCAAACATTGATAGTATTCCAGAACAAGGGCTGTTTAGTTTGGGATAGTCATTTCCAAAATATGTCAGTTATTCTAGTACTCCAACATTGTTATATTTAGATTTCAAATCAGAATTACAGTGTAGTTATAATAATTCCATTTTAATTTCGTCCTTCACACTTTCCACTGGTATAGTGCACTGAATAATTGAAAGTCTGATTCAAAATTATGAAACTAAGTATACCTATCTTGAAATTAAATTTTTAGCAAAATGAATTGTGGGAGGTATTTGGCTCCATCATTGTTATTTGCAAACACTGATTTCAAAGTAGGAAATGAGCCATTTTCTTTGCTGCCAGGTGACCTTCCCACATATGAAGTTTCGATAAAAATGATCGAATAAAGTTATACATTTTGGTAACAACTTCATCTCGTCCTTGTAGTTTCATATTTAAGATGTTAAGATGAGTTTTAATGTCAACAAGAAATGCAAGGTCCATGATCCAAATTGTATCTTGAAGTTATGGTACAGCTCTGCCCTTTGAACACATGATTGTGTGTATCTTCTCCAGCAAATTGAACGATCGCTGGAGGACTGCACCTCGACTGAGCCATCTCACCTCAGTGTGGTACAATAGACCGCCGTACTGAGACTGAGCCATCTCACCTTCAGTGTGGTACAATAGACCGCCGTACTGAGACTGAGCCATCTCACCTCAGTGTGGTACAATAGACCACCGTACTGAGACTGAGCCACCTCACCTCAGTGTGGTACAATAGACCACCGTACTGAGACTGAGCCATCTCACCTCAGTGGGGTACAATAGACCGCCGTACTGAGACTGAGCCACCTCACCTCAGTGGGGTACAATAGACCGCCGTATTGAGACTGAGCCACCTCACCTCAGTGTGGTACAATAGACCACCGTATTGAGACTGAGCCATCTTCACCTCAGTGTGGTACAATAGACCGCCGTACTGAGACTGAGCCATCTCACCTCAGTGTGGTACAATAGACCGCCGTACTGAGACTCGAGCTCACTAAGTAGCTCGTTGAATTTCCAACTACTCAATGCGTGAGACCGGATCCAGCTAACACTTCTAGCTACTACATCCATAACATGTGTCATTTTTAGTTTATTTTGCACAAAGAGATTCTTGATGAATAATGCAGTGCACACTCCTGAAAGGTAAGTTGTAATTTGGTGAAGCAATGAGCTTAGATTGAAAAAACACATTTCTCTAGATTAAAATTCCAATACTGATGCTGTTATCAATACCTTTTTTTCGATAACAGTATGGTATTGATACTTTTAATGAGTGCAGTATTGATACTTCTATTTCGATACCACATCCCTACTAATGTGCAAATTTCATGTTATCAAAAATAAAGAGGGAGGTGGTGGAGAATTGTTCTATTATAATAGGGCCGGGAAAGGGTAAATGTATAAAGTTAAAACAGTTATACTTTTTAATTAAAGAGAGGCTAAAAACACAGGCTAATATTAATAAGAGATGTTTTAATTTGTAAATATGCATGTTAAGTGTACATACTGTTAATGTAATGGTTGCCATGCTTATTTTGACACATCTGACATTAGTGTAAATGTATAATGGCTTTAAAATAAAATAAATATTTTAGCTACTAATGGTTTTTTTCTTCTTCAAGAAATGTTTAATTTTTATTAACAATAAGGCATCACTTATCTACCAGGGTATATCTAGCTACTGTAAGCCATCACTCCTCTGCCAGGTTATACCTATTTATTAGTAAGCCATCACTTCTTGACCAGGGCCTATATAACAAATGTTAGCAACCACTTCTCTGGATGAGTTGTGCGCACCATCAAAACCAAGGGGTTTTCTATCTGAGCCGACTTAATGTATCCCCAGTCTTTGAAATATGAGACAAATGGTGGCTCAGTCCATGAAACGTGAGGCGAGCCACCTCGATGCTTGGTGAAAGGAAGAATTATCTATCACTTGGAAGTGTTCGATCTGCTATGTTTCCTCAATACCGGCCGATAAGCCTCGGCTACACTCAAGTTTTATGGCGCTGCCTACACCTAATGCCCACCCCTCTCTCTCTCTAAAAAAAAAAGTGATAATATGTTTGCCTGAGCTTAAGGAATCAACAATAATCTCACATCATGGAGGAATCTAAACGACCTTGATAAATCTTTTCCGTCGTTGCTATGTCCTGATAAAAGTGCTCCCTTGCTCATAGCTCACGTGTTCCTTATCTTTATTATGAGCAGTTTATTAAAGTTGACACCACAGACCCAAAGTAGTCTTCTTTCCTGTTTCCAAGAAGTCCATGCATAGCTGCTTTAAACGAAAACCAAGCTGTCAGTTCAGTGTCCTGTATCCTCGTCTCAAATACATCAGCTCTCATTATTGGGAAGAACTCTGCGAACCTGGGTTTTTTCATTCGAGTTGAGTATTTCAAAAAGATGCTGAGATCGAGTATATTTTAATTTTAAAAATATATATGAAAAGAAACGTGCTTTTAAAATAAGAATGACACTCATTTTTATAATAGTAGATACTCTTTAATAGAACGTTTAAGAAATTGAAATATTTGTTTTAAAATTAGAAATAACACCTTTAAAAAATTATTTAAAAACAATAACACCATGTAAATAACTATATAATAGAAAAAATTATTAAAATGGTTTCATAACACCTGCAAAAAAGTTAATATCAGGGCTCTGCAAGTACTGGAATTTTGAGCTCCAAGCCGAGCTCGTCCTTTAAGCTCGAGGTCGGTATCGAAAGTTTTGTAGGCTAGTCATTTTTGAGCTTTCACTTGATATACTTAATAATCAATTTTTAAAATGCAATAATAAGCTGAGGCTATTTAATTGAAATATTATCTGCATTTCCACTTATAAATAATTTGATTACTTAACAAATTGTTAGAATTAATATCAATGTTCACATTAATAATGTAAAAGTGTGTTAAAGCCACTTTTGACCAGTAAATTTATTCTATATTGTCGTCCATTTTGAATTATCCTTGATTGAAGTCATTAATTTGCATTGCCATGACAAAGCAATGAAAATAAAGTAGCTAAATAGAATACTAAATAAGTGAATGATTCTTTTTTTCTATTTTTTGCTGGTCCCTTTCTAAAATAATAATTCATGTTAAATTAAAAATGTAATATCAATAATATATTAGTATATTGAATGTTTTGAAACTTAAGATATTTAAAAATCTTAACAATTAACATGTTTAACTACAAAATTAGCTCTTGTTTAGTTACTATTTAGTTATTTTGGCTAACCTGTCTGAAATCAATGTTGATCTTACTTATTGCAATACATATTTTACCAAACCTACCACATTTAGATTAAAAAAGCATTTACTATTTCATACTGTTTGGCTAGAAATATTTTGGTCAATTTTTTAAAATTTTAAACCATCAGCATCAACTTTTATAAGCATTAAAAATCAAAATACATATTTTACCAAACTTACCACATTTAAATTAAAAAAGAATTTACTATTTCATACTGTTTGGCTAGAAATATTTTGGTCGATTTTTTTAAAATTTTAAACTATCAGCATCAACGTTTATAAGCATTAAAAATCAATTCAAAATAAAATTCTCAGTAAAATAAAGTTTAACAAGAGCCTGTACAATGCACATGTGCAACTGCGCATAGTGAAACGGAAATGAAACAGAAGATGTAATCATGCACAATTACACTAAGGAATAATAAACAAAATATGAAACACTTCAAATTTTTAATTGTTTATGATTCTTATGTTTTCTATTAGGCCCTATATTTTTATTTGAGTGTTGTTCTTATTTTTAAATTGTGTTTTTATAAGTATTATTTCTAATTTAAAGACCTATATTTCCATTTCTTAACTTCTTTTCCAAAAATATTTATATTTATGAAAGTGAGTGTTATTCATATTTTAAGAACATGTGTTTTAGTATATGTTTTTAAATTTAAAATTTTAAAGATGTGATTTTTACATTCAAAATAAACAAATACATACTTTTAACATTTTAAAATTATGAATATACTCGAACTCGGGAGCTTTCAGAAATACTTGACTCAAGTTTGACTTGAATGAAAAAAACCAAGCTCGCCGACCCCTAGTTAATATAATTGATGTTTTAATGAGTCAATATTTCCCCTTAATAAGCCTCAATAACTATAATCACTATATAAACCAAAATTTCCCTGACATCTTTTTACAAATCTTTACTCAGCATGTTAAAATTAATATCAAAACATATTTAAAGACCAATGTAGCATTTTTGAAGTAATATTACATTCGCGAAATAAAACAAAAAACTTTTTTCTCACGAAATTGACCATTTTGACTTTTATATGTGAATTATGGTCAATTTTGTTGATTTAAATGTGAATTAACACTAACAACGTCGTTGTTTACCTTTATCCTGAAATTACTACGTAATACAAAAGAATTTACCAAAGAGTTTTTTCCTCCCTAAACCAAAGATTAGCAAGTTAAATTTTTGAACTGGTTACTTTCAGAGACACATATTTAAAGAAGAGTAAGAAGACGAACATGACACCATAGCCAAGCCGATCGAGATCTTTTTATTTTCTCCTTGCGTCACAATCAAGTAATATTATTTTTGAGCGTGGTGATTAAGTGTTCTTATATGAAAAATTATTTAATAAAATAATAAATAAATGAAAATTAAAAATGGCAAAGGTTTAAGTATTTTCGAAATAGAATTTTAATATTCAAAAGGCTTATACACGTGTATGCATGATGATAAAAATGTATAAGCTTTTTGTCCAGTAAGAATAGTTAGGTACAAGCTAGGTTGTTGTCTACCGTGTATGTATGTAATATATTGTATTCAACCCATTGGAGTAGACATTTAGAACTGTTCTGTATGATAAGAAAATGGCCCAAAGGCTGATTTACGAAACTGCTCCGATCACTTCAAAGAATACGGGTTTCTCTTTTCCCCTCAAGCTCTAAAATGTATTATTTCATACCATAGTCTTACAAGTAGGCCGTGAAATTGTAATTTTATAGTGAGTTTGTTTATAGTTTAGTTATTTTTGGATTCAATCTAAACAAACATTTACCATTATTGAAGAAAAGTGTTTTATCAACCAAATAAGTTGAAGATTTATTAGTAAATAGTGATGTTGACAGTGTCACACATAATGGTTCAGGCAGTGAAGAAGATGGAATATAATTAGGCCAAGGTGATTGTATACAAGCTTATCATAGCCTAATCAACTAGTAGAGTGGTTTTGTGTCAGTATGTGACATTTTAAAGAGTATTTGATTAAATTTAAAACAAAATAACAAACTCAAATAAAAGTAAAAGCCAGAAAACATTTATTTTGAAACCCTGCAAATATAGCCTATTTTTACAGGCATTTAATTCCTGCCACTATGTACAATTATGTGAAAAAATATTACAACCTTAATGGGTTAAGACATATCATTTTAAAAGATTATTAACTAGTTTGTAATAAGTAGGCCTTCATTATGAAAATTGTAATTAAATACTAATAAAATTTCTAAGTCAATTTATTTTAAAATTGATGTTATTTAAATACTTGTGTTTATAGTAGATCGATCAGGAAGTCAAAATCATAAAACGCTTTAGCTATAACTTTTCTAAACATAACAATATAATAAAGTCACTGTATTTCATTAAATAAACGTGTATGTCGACATAAAAGATCGGAAAAATATATTTTGGGGGGACAAGGGTAGGAGTGCTGAAAATTATAACAAATCAACTTTAATATATTATATTATTATTATTATATTATTTTCAGCACTCCTACCCTTGTCCCCCCAAAATATATTTTTCCGATCTTTTATGTCGACATACACGTTTATTTAATGAAATACAGTGACTTTATTTACCACAAATCAGGATCTAACCTTTTATTTAGCAATTTTTCTTTTTTTTTACGAAAATACAACTCTTTATTAAACAAAATATAATAGTTTTATTTACCACAAATCAGGGTTTCTAAATTAATCACCTTTCAAGAAAACTTAAGAATCACAAGCAGTTAGGAATTTGAACTATTTAGCTATTTTTATTTACAATGCCTTGTCCAAGAATTAATGACAAAGCAACTTCAACCAAGGAAAATTCAAAATGGCTGAAAATAGTGAATTAGTTTAATGGTCGAAAGTAGTTTTAGAGCTCTATTAAATTATTAATGTGAAACTTAATGTTAATTTTAACAACAATTGGTTAAGTTACCAAATGGTTTATAAGTGGAACTGCCAATATAATATAAATTAAATAGCATTTACTCACTGTTGCGTTTTAAAAATAGATTTGTAAGTACATCAAGGGGAAGATCAGAAAAAACTAGTCTACAAAACTTTGGAGCTCGATGTCGAGCTTTAATGACAAGCTTGCTCGATGCTTGAAATCCAATTTTACTTATCAATGTAAAAATCAAAAAAGAATAAACATTTGCTTTAGTCTCATAAACTTAATGTCATATTTTATTGTTTTTAATCCTAATTTTTAATGTGAATATATATATAATATATATATAATATAAATATAATAAAGCATTAACCTGAAGCTTCTTTATCTCTTCAAGTCGAACAAGCTCAGTCCGAGAAGCTGCAATCTGAGAGTCGAGAAGACTGGCCAGTTTCTTGGGGGAGGTGGTACTGAACTCGCTGAGTAGGAGACTCGGAGGTGTAGAGTCGGCTCTGCCACATTGACACCCAATAGATCACATTTTATGTACAGGATGAGAACAGGGTGTCAGGATAGTGAGTGATAGTACAAATGTGTTCACATGGGCTCCTCTATTAAATTATGAATGAACAATGACCTTTAGCAAAAGAAAGCGCTTGAAAGTCTGCAACGCAAGTCGACCTGTCAGAACTATAAGTGCCACGTTTGATTGATGTACAATATTATCCTTTTTTTTTATTTCATTCATATTGTATTTACTAATGAGTTTTGAAAAATAGTTTCAACTTTAAGTGTCCTTCCAAAAGAAACAGAATGTAAACAACAGAAGTTTATAAAGTAGAATCAATTTTATAAAAATAATAGATAGACAACAGGACTTAAGTTCTCAGTTTGAATAGAGTTTATATCAGGATAAGTTATTATTGACCGGTGACCTCTGTGGTCTAGGGGGCAGAGTTCCTGGCCACAGATCTAGAGGACTTGGATTCAATCCTCGGTGCTTTCAAAATTTATCTGGAACAAAGTCAAACAACAAACGAGGAGCTACTTGAATGAAGAAGTAGCAGCTCCAGATAAGAAAACTGAGGTTATAGGGTTTGTTGTGCTGACCAGATGACACCCTCTTCGTGCAAATGTTTGCACTATCATTGTTAACGGTAGCATCTGTTTGGTTAATATAACTTGCTTGTGGGTTAACACCACAAAGTTTTATAAGTCATGACTATGGTCATGGTGAGACTTAAAAATCACAAAATAATTTTATTTAGAAAACCTAAATATAACGTTAACAACAATGAGAAAACATTTATTATGTTAACATCAGTTAAGAGGCATGGCTAATACAAGGAATTAGTGAACCTGATTAAAACAACATGTCTTAAACCAAATGATGAGGCGTGCCCGATAGGTGTTTACCCAGAAAAACAAGCCAGAAGCACTACTTCATGTAGAAAAAAATGCCAGAAAAAAATTACATTTAAAACCAATCTGTTGGTCTATTATCTTAGAATACAACATCCGCAAATTTCACCCCTAAAAGAAATATGATTCATTCTAACCAAACATAACGGAGAAATATAACTAAAAGGAATTTCAGAAGAAAAGCAGAAACAATGAAAAATATATAGGAGAATAAATAAAATATACCGCAACCGCAAAGCCTGGGTAGAATTTGTCCATTTTCTAAAGAGGAATACGCCCTCCGTGGCCATGTGGAAGGAGAAAAACTAAAAGGGGCCAGGCCAGTGAAGGGTAAGAGATCCAGAAGGACTGGAATGTTCCAGGCCCCCTAGAACATTCTGGCAGGTGAGGGTGGACTGTGCACGCTTGGTATTGAATCACAAGTTCCTCCAGGTGCTGCTCAGTGGAGCTTGTCAGTGATGCCTCAAGTAATGTGGACTTGCATCATACGACGGATGTTCTCGGAACTATGTGTGGCCTCAGTAGAAAAACAAAAGATGATGAATAAGCCATTCAACCAGTTTTCCAAGATGTCCGTCCGCAATATGCTTGAAATTATGTGAGTGTATAGCAAACAGGTTGGACAGTTTGTAGCCTTGAAGAGAGTATAGCATATACTGCGCTGAAATGAGTTTTAAATATTGAGAAATCCAACCAAACTAAGACACACATTTCTCTCTTATATATGATTTCAGTATAGTTTGCTCTTGTGGACCCTTCAACCCTGCTCAATGGAGGATACATTTGAAAAATAGTCATTTATAAAGTTGTACCATTTAAGATAATTTAAAACGTTGAGATACGCATTTGAATTGGTATAATTAAACATGTAGTTGGAATTAAATTTATAATAAAAGGTAGTAAAAGATAGTACAAAATTTATAAAACACACCAAATTAAAAAGCTCCAATTTTTCAGCTTCTTTATCTGTAGTGGCACATTAAATATTTTATAAAAATATTGCCAAATAATCTTAATTAACCTTATAAAACATTGTAATATTACAAGCAGGATGAGACTTACCCGTAACTGTGGGAGCGCTGGTCCAGAGATAGAGACTTGTGCAGTTCTAGGTCCTTATAAAACATTGTAATATTACAAGCAAGATGAGACTTACCCGTAACTGTGGGAGCGCTGGTCCAGAGATAGAGACTTGTGCAGTTCTAGGTCCTTATAAAACATTGTAATATTACAAGCAAGATGAGACTTACCCGTAACTGTGGGAGCGCTGGTCCAGAGATAGTGACTTGTGCAGTTCTAGGTCCTTATTGTCCTGATCTCCAAGGACTTCTATCTGCATGCCACTCTCTTGAACAGTGCTGCCCTCTGCACTCACTGCCTTACTCAGCTCACTACCACAAAGTTGGAACAAGTTGGCACAAAAACTAACACAAACAAATCATTTGATCTTGTTCCCTTCCCTGCCTTACTCAGCTCACTATCACAAAGTTGGAACAAGTTGGCACAAAAACTAACACAAACAAATTACTGGTTCTTGTTCCCTGCCTTACTCAGCTCACTACCACAAAGTTGGAACAAGTTGGCACAAAAACTAACAAAACAAATCATTTGTTCTTGTTCCCTGCCTTACTCAGCTCACTATCACAAAGTTGGAACAAGTTGGCACAAAAACTAACACAAACAAATCATTTGTTCTTGTTCCCTCCTCCCCCAGGTATTAAAGTTGTGTGACTCACCTATTCAACTTGACATGGAAGCTGTTTCTAGGGGAATCTGCCCTCTGCAGAGACAAACTGCGTCTACATGAGGGGCGCGGAGAACCGTCACCTCTAAACCCAGGCCACAACAAAGTGAGACTGGATTCTCCGCTGTTAGCTGTGGAGCATATTCATGTTATTATAAACACATTTCAATGATAATGTTTAAATACTTAATTTCGATGCAGAACATAATTTTTACCTTTTACTTTGTATGTGTGAGGATGCTTTTTTATTTATTTTTTATTTTTGTTGACACAATATTTTATATTTGTTTGTTGGCCAAGCTTTAATCTAGAACTATTAGGTTATGGTGTATTTTGAGCCCATTCACAATTAAGTCCTGAACTATATAATATCATTTTAACTAATGAACCGTTGGAAGCAAGTTGGGAAGAAATCGACCAACGAGAAATGTAATTCAAAGCTGGTTCTTAACAATTCTGTGTAGCTGTTACTTTATATTACTTGAAATATGTTTCAATAGAAAGCAGCTTCCACAAATGTAATTACCATGAACCTCTGCTAGTCTTTATGTGGAGTTTTTATTTTTTCTATTTAGCTTTTATAAAGGATTTAAATGGTCTCTCTATTAATCTGGTATGTTTAGCCTCATGCTGAATTTACACCAGCAGATCATAACCATTTTTGTAAAACGTTCCCTTTGTCCAGCTGGCCGATGTTAAGTGTTAGGGCTGAGCTATAAACACCAAGTCACCATTGTATCAGTCCTATGTAAACACCAAGTCACCATTGTATCAGTGATATGTAAACACCAAGTGACCATTGTATCAGTGATATGTAAACACCAAGTCACCATTGTATCATTCCTATGTAAACACCAAGTCACCATTGTATCATTCCTATGTAAACACCAAGTCACCATTGTATCAGTGATATGTAAACACCAAGTGACCATTGTATCAGTCCTATGTAAACACCAAGTCACCATTGTATCAGTGGTATGTAATCACCAAGTCACCATTGTATCAGTCCTATGTAAACACCAAGTCACCATTATATCAGTGATATGTAAACACCAAGTCACCATTGTATCAGTGATATGTAATCACCAAGTCACCATTATATCAGTCCTATGTAAACACCAAGTCACCACTGTATCAGTGATATGTAAACACCAAGTCACCATTATATCAGTGATATGTAAACACCAAGTCACCATTGTATCAGTGATATGTAAACACCAAGTCACCATTGTATCAGTGATATGTAATCACCAAGTCACCATTGTATCAGTCCTATGTAAACACCAAGTCACCATTGTATCAGTGATATGTTAACACCAAGTCACCATTGTATCAGTCCTGTGTAAACCCCTTATTTTTGTTTACTATGGTACAAAAGTCAACCTGTGTCAATTTGCCAATAGCCTACATACATGGGAACACAGACAAAGATGGTATTTCTAGTATTTCTAGTATGGTAGTGACACAGAGATTCAGCTTCAAATATCGATCCAATGTACTGAAGTGTTTTTACCTAAACAATCTCGCTCTCTACCCCCCATATGAGGGTCCAATTACTCTAGATCAGGAGTCAGCAACATTATTTGACCAAAGAGACACATTTTAGCATTTTAGAAAACTTTTGGCACACAACGAACCACTCATACATTTTCTTATATGATCGATGAGTGTTATTAAAACATGCATTTGTTATAGAATAAATTACATTTATTTAAGCTTAATCATACACAAATAGCTTTCATTAGAATATTTATACTGGGTAGTTGATTTTATTTTTGGCTCTAACTCTGGAGTTTTGTTACACAACAAAAAAAAAATTAATGTGAAATCTGGCCCTGCTTTTTGTTACATAACTGAATGATATCTGGTGCATAGTAGGTAGTTTTTAGTTCTAGGCACGATTCAAGACTCTCGTCGTGAAGGCTCCTCCTTAGTTTACTTTTGATTCAAAGACGGTCAAAATCCGCTGTGTGTATATTTTTAACAGGTAATATGACTTTGGCAGAATGTTTTGAGTGTTGAATATCAGTTGATCTCACCGTTGTAATCTTGATAATTAAGACCAATTATATTGGTTAGATAACAGGCTTTGTCATCTTTTGAAACTTTCCAGAGCTGCATTGAGAGTCTTGAATTTGTTACTCCACAACTATTTTGATTTGAGATCCAATAATTGGAGCTCAAAATCAGCCTTCTCTAAAATGCCAACAAAAGCTGAAAAATGAAGCTTATCTATTTCTGATTCCAATGGCTTTATTAAAAATGACAGAGTAACTTTATAAACTCTGAACTCGTCAAATAATTTTTTGAATGATTTACGCTTTTGTTTGACTGCATCTGTGAATAATTTGTAATCAATGGCCCTATTTGTGTCTTGTTGATATGTCTTCAGTTGCGTGAAGTGAGTGAGGTTATTCCTCTGCAAGTTCATGTGAAACAAAATAAGTTTTGCTTGAATAATTAACTTCTTCTAAAAGAATCAATGTTGTGTTTCCCTGCCCCTGTAGCTTCACAGTGAGTTTGTTTAAGGTTGCTGTCATATCTACCAATAAATAAAATCTCTTGAAGCCAAAGATCATTAGACAATTTGGGATAATGCAGGCCTTTATCGTTTAAAAACATTTCTATTCCAGTAAAGCAGGATGATAATCGATTAAGCACCTCACCCATTGAAAGCCAAGACACTTTATTATGCAGAAGAAGGTAAGAATATTGGCAATCCACTTCACGCAGAAATTCTTAGAACTGCCAATGGTTAAGTCCTTAGCCATTATATTATTAAAAATCTTTACAACTAAAGCCATCGCTTTGCATGTTTCTTCAGGGAGCGTTTGGGCACATAAAGCTTTTTATTGGATGATGCAGTGAAAGGAAAATACATCGTGGTTAATATGATTTCCAAACAAAGTTACAAACCCTTTATGTTTTCCTGTCATGCTTGGTGCTCCATCTGTAGCAATGGAAAGAATTTAATTTAAATCTATATTCTTATTTTTTAAATATCTCTGTTATGTCTTCAACACGGGTTTGAGCTTTCAAAAGTATCAAAGTAATCAACTCTTCCTGAGGGCCTCTAGAAGTAATGTATTTGCCCAGAATACAGTTGTGCTGTATCATTTATATCACACGATTTGACCAGTGCTATGGAGAAAAAAAATATGTCGAGAGCCTGAAGTTAGGTCTTTGGTTTGCTGAGAAGTAACATTTTCAACCATCTTTATGGTTCGATCCTGCATCGTTTTATCAAATAAAAGGTGTATCTTTGATTTTTCGTATGATTTCTTCTTTAATTTTTAAATTTCCAAAAGTTCTTCAAACAACGTCATAAGGCATTCTTTCAAATACTCACCTTCTGTGAAGGGGTTTCCCCGCTCTACTATTTCGCGTGCTGCTAAAAAAGTGGTCGCAACAATACCAAAAGACCAAAGAATTACTGCACAGGGGTCCTAATTCAAATCTTGGCCAGATGAATTAGAAGGTTTACAAATGTTATTCATCATCTCACTTAAAATACTAATGTATGTGCACTTATTATAAAATACCCCTCCTCAATCCAACTCCATGGATTAAGATGTTCAAAATAACCATGTCGACAAAAAAAAAATTATGGACAAATATACGTGACATATTTTTGATTTTTAATAAATATCAATTATAGCTAAAAAAAACAAATTTATGAATGTTTGGCTCCAAACTAAGTAAAAGTGGATACATGGTGTGAAAACAACTCTTGAATCTTCTTAGCACTGCATCTTACTAGCCAATCAGGTTATACGCTAATGTACTAACTATCATAATGATTTTAGGGATTGGGAAGGTTATATTTATAGAAAGTGTACCCAGATTTGCATGGAGAGTAAAATTATTTTGA
Source organism: Timema douglasi (assembly GCA_901482245.1). Classification (NCBI taxonomy): domain Eukaryota; kingdom Metazoa; phylum Arthropoda; class Insecta; order Phasmatodea; family Timematidae; genus Timema; species Timema douglasi. The sequence continues at coordinate 42,606 of CABEEJ010002647.1, read as the reverse complement.
AAAAAAAAACCAAAAAACATTCAACACACCCAACCAAGATTTGAACCTCGATATCTCTATCATTGGCAGTCTAGTCTGATGTGATGGTAGCACATTAGACCATGCAGCCATCGAGGTGGGTTTGAATGAATCAACAATTTAGTAAACGTTTTATTCCACACAATCAGGCTGGTTGCAAAGACATCATAATGAACGCTCAATCAGTTTGACAGAGGGGTTGTAACAAAGTTAGCTAAGGATCCAAATACCCAATAAATTACCACAGGTTTGAACAAATAATGCAGAATTAATATTTAAAACCCACTCTCTCAACCACTTAAATAAGGATCAGTTATTAAAATATATAGGTTTTGTTTGCCATCAACACGATGACCAGAGAATAAACGGTTGATGGAAGAGGATTGTCTGGTCTGATCAACAATCACATCCTAATTGGTATGGTGCAACTCAAACTGAGGGTTGACTAAATGACTCTAGATCAACTAACATCTTATCGAGTCAATGATTATTGTTTGTGCAACCGGCAATTAATATAATGAATTTCTATTAGAGGTCTAGATGTGTTCGTAGACTGGCTTGTCCAGTCTTGTATTAATCATCACATTTCCAGCCCATGTCCTCCACTTTCCTAGTCTCTTACATTCACTGTCCATGTTTCTGCTGCATGTGTGACAATGGGTACAACACTTCTCTTCTCCATAGCAGGTCTCTTACACACCTATACAACAACTCTCCCTGCTGTCTTCTTCTCATTAGATCCTCTCACTTCCCATTTTCTCTTCAATCACACTTCCAAGATATTTTACGCTCTGTACTTTTCTCATCTATACCTCATCCAACCCTATCCCTTTCCTTGTCATCACCATCACTTCACACTTCACTATTCAGTCATATATATAAAACCATAGCCACCTCTAGTATAAGGCCGCGGCCAGTGAGAAGTGGCAACGCCGCACACTGAGGCCAGATACTTGACTCATGGCTATGCTCGAGCGTGCTAAATCATTCAAGGCAAGGTGTTTTTGGGATGTTTGTTGACTCACTACTGCCATCTTGTGTTTATAATATGTTACGTATCATTAGCTCTAAAGAGGGTTATTACATGTGTCATGCCTGGTTGCAGTGCAAATCATAAAACTTCAATTGCGAAAGAGGAATATATTCAAATTTTTCAGTTCCCTACAGAGAGTGTTGTGGGGAGGTGGCTAATGGATGTATATTCCATTCACGGTAGGAATTACTCTCTGAAAGGTCTTTTTTCCTACCAATATCCTACTATATAGTAGATTTAAGGTAGGGAAAAAGGCCTTTCAGAAGTCAATTCCTACGGTGAATGGAATATATGCCATAAGCCATCATTTTGTTAGCACTATCTAAGAAGCACACAAATATGTTATAATGTCAAAAATCTAAATAAAATATTTTTTTACTAAGTAGTATGTCAATTTTTTTTAACAATATTATTAAAAAAAT
>CABEEJ010002647.1:0-36261 GCA_901482245.1 Timema douglasi | reverse complement strand
AAAACAAAAAATTTTCCCCCCCCCCCCCCCCTCTATATCTCCATATATATATTTATAATAAATTCTGACTGTGTTTCTTCACAACATATATTTTAATTCTCTAACATGAGTAATTATTTAGCTTTCTAAGGCATACAATAATGTTACTAGTCTAGGCCAGAAGTATAAAGTATAAGAGCAACATCATAGTAAATTAGTCTGTGTTAAAACTATAGTCATTACGTGCAGATTTGTTTCTAATATTGTTTGTAAATAATTATAGTCATGTAAAATTTAGATTTTTTGTTAAGTTATTGTTTAGGTTTATAAGGTTTAACATCTAAATTATATTAATTTATACGTTGATGAGTCACCTGTTTAACCAGCTGATGTCCGAACTATTGTAACTGTTGTGTGACAAAATTGTCATTATGAAAACATAATGTTCCAGTTAAAAGTAATGTTTAGTTTTCTAGTTAACACATTGCTTGAGTTATTATCAAGCCCCTTTTATTATCTTTTGAAGTTCGCTTTAATATGGATTGATTTTTTTTTAGTTATTTAAAAACAAGTTTAAAACACACATTATTTTATTATAAATATTATGTCTTATTTAATTCAAAGAATTTAATAAATCAATACCTATTTGTTTTTAATAATCTAAAAAAGTATATTTTTAAATGATACAATTATTAAATCCAAGCTTGACTCGACTCAATACTCGAGATATTTGTGAAAAGCTCACTCAAGATTGACTCGAAATAAAAATCTTGAGGTCGCATACCACTATTAAAAACCCTTACTATGTCCTGAATTAAAATATTTCTTATCTACCTATAAGTCAAAATACTGTAAAAAGAGTTCAGGGGATTTAATCAAACTTAATTAACAGATAGTATGTTTACTTAATAGGTGATTTTTGAAAAATCTTTTGTCTATTTTAATTTCTAGAGTTTTTGCACATATAAATAATCTTGATATTTCAGCATTCACGAACTAAGAGCACAATAAACGAAAGTGGTTTGATCATTTACCATTTTTCTAGAGCTGTCATAAATAATAACAAATTTCTCAAACCCTACAGAAAGAAAATGTAAATGTAAAAGTTAAAAATAAAAACATAATCTTGAATTGATCTTTTATGAGAGAAAAAAAATGCTTTATTGAGGGTGAATTTCCTCCAAATATGTTTTGACTTTATGGTGTGTAATTGCTAAAATGTTAAAACAGATAAACCTGGTTGTTTAATATACAAGTTGGTCTTCACCGGACCAGTAGCTCACATGCTCATTTCTGCTACACATAAGGTAGATGTATTATATAGCTCATACACACAAACAAATATTTATACTTCATTCACGGTAGGAGTTTACCTCTGAAAGGTCTTTTTTCCTACCAATATCCTACTATATTATAGATTTCTGGTAGGGAAAAAGGCCTTTCAGAGGTAAACTCCTACCGTGAACGAACTTTAGTTGTGATGTGTGTGTGTATTAGGGCTTTATGGGTACTCGTATTCTGGGCTGAGCTCGTCGCTTAAGCTCAAAATCGAGACCGAAAGTTTTGTAGAATCGTCATTCCACTTTATGTACTTAATAATATTTCCACTTATAAATCATTAGGTCTTAACAAATTATTAAAAATTAATCTCAATTTTCATATTAATAATGTAATAGAAATTTAAAAACACTCTTGCCCGGTAAATTTATTCAATATTGTCGTCCATTTTAAATTATACTTGAATGAAGTTGTTTACTTGTATTGCCATGACAATAAAAATAGCTAAGAAGATTACTAAATAAATGAATAAATCATCCTTCTTACTATTTTTACCTGGTCCCTTTATAAAATAATAATTTATTTTAATTAAAAGTGTAATATCAAGAATATATTATTGTATTAAATGTTTTCGAAAATAAGATGTTTAAAACTTGTAATAAATAATACGTTTAGCTACAAAACTAGCTCGAGTTTAGTTACTATTTAGTTATAGAATTATGTTTGTTAACCTGTTTGAAATCAATGTTGATCTCATTTATTGCAATACATATTTTACCAAACTTACCACATTTATATTAATATAACTCTATAAGGAAAACCACCTTTCCTGTACCTTCTTCCAAATATAACACATTTATATTTAAAAAAGTAATTACTATTTCATACTGTTTGGCTAGAAATATTATTTTAGTCAAATTATTTTTAATTTTAAAGTATCAGCATCAACTTTTATAAGCATTAAAAATTGAAGTAAATTTCTAAATCAAATAATGTTTAACGAGAGCCCGTACAACGGACGCACATAGATGAATGGAAATGGAACAGAAGACGTGATTATGCACAATTACACTAAGGAATAATAAACGAAATATAAAACACTTCAAATTTCTAATTGTTTATGAGTCTTAAGTTTTGTCAATTTTAATAACTTAATATCAAATCAGTGTAGAAACACTCTACAATAATGTAAAGTGATAGTTAAAGAAGCCAACCTGAAAGGATAGTTAGGTCAGGTCTAGATATAAACAAACACTTCTCTATTTCTTCTTACATTTACACTTCCCACTTCTTCAAACTTCCACAGTTGCGCATTGTTTTGAATTTTCGGAAATATTTATTTTTTGTATGAAGAGACATTAATGAAAAACTAATATTCTCGAAAATTTAAACTAATGTGCAACTGTGTTAGCTTTGAAGAAGTGTAAAAGATTAATAAGACACAAAGAAAGAAGTGTGATTTTCTATCTAGGCCTAACCTAACTATCCTTTTAGGTTGGCTTCCTTCACTACCAATTACTTTACATCACTGTACAGAGTTTATACACTGTCTTGTTATACATTTCCAAGCCATCATACAATTATTCATTTTATCAATTTTGTTTTATAATTGTTAGTGTAATTTTAATGTGCTTGAAACTATTTTCATTATTTTTTATTAGATTTTTATTTGCATGCTATTTCTATTTTTAAGTTCTGTTTTATAAGTGATATTTCTGATTCTAAACCGATATTTCCATTATTTAACTTCTTTTATCTTCAAAATTATTTACTATTTATAAAAATGAGTGTCATTCATCTTTTAAGAACATGTATTTTAATATACGTTCTAACATTTTAAAATTATGAATATACAATACTCGAACTTGACTGAAACTCGGGAGCTTTTAGAAATCCTCGACGCAAGTTGGACTCGAATGAAAAAACTCAAGCTCGCAGACCCCTAGTGTGTGTGTGTGTGTGTATTTAAAACTATTATTACATGGCACTAAATATGATTAGGGGAATTACTTTATTATAAAGGTAATTACACACAAATAAAACAAAAATAAGCTTTAACTACCCAATGGGAAAAACAAATTTCCAATTGTTCTACGGAGTAAGCAAAAATTAAAATACATATGTGATTATAACATACAAGGTGCGGTGGAAATGATCAGACAGTTTGAAACCAGCAACAAACACTTTTGCTGATAGATAGCGCGCTGTTTCTAGCGCTGACTTATAGAGCAAGATACAAGCCCGCAGTGGTCATTGAGCGTTGGTTGAGTTAGCATCATGCTTTTGTTGTGGAGTGCTATTTAAATAACAATAGCTCTGCTACTGCGGTGTAACGTGTGTTCAAGCCCCAATTCAACATTTTAAATTGGGTGGGGGCTTTCAGAACCACCGCATCTGCTAAGAATAGGAAAAGCTGTGGGCGTCCACGAAACGTGCGGACACCTGTTGGCATTGAGCAAATAAGGATGGCACTACAAAAGTCCTCAAAGCTCAGTCCATCGACATTCTGCAACACTGGGCATTCATGATAGGAGTGAGGCAGATATTACACCAGGACTTGCATTTCTATCCCTTCAAGACCCAAGTGGGGCACGAGCTAAGTCCACAAGACTTGAACCAACGCAACAGAGGGAGTTTTGCGTACAGCTTCTTGAATTGAATGACGGTCAACGAGAGTTCCTTGACAATCTCATTATGTCGGATGAGGCCCCTTTCCACCTAAGTGGGTATGTGAATAAACATAACTTTATGTACTGAGCACATGAAAACCCACGCATGCTGCATCAAGCCCCTCTTCGTAGCCAGAAAGTCACAGTATGGTACAGAGTAATTAAGTTTGGCATTCTTATCCCATACTTTTTCAAGGATGACAACAGACCTGTGGTTACGGTAACATCTGCTCATGTCATTACGTATGAATTTCTGCTCTCAGGACAGCACAGGCAACACCTGTGGTTCCAACAAGATAGTAAGACATCGCACACAGGAGGAGCCTCAATGCACACTCAATGTTTCTAGAGAGACTCATGTCTTGCAATGCTGGTCACATGGCCTTCACGGTCACCAGACTTGTCCTCTTGTGACTTATTCTTGCGGGGACATTTGAAGCACCGAGTCTACGAGATCAGCCTCACACAGTCACAGAATTGATGGACTCTGTTAGACTACGTGTAGACACTTGTGTGCGTGGACTCTGTTAGACTACGTGTAGACACTTGTGTGCGTGGACTCTGTTAGACTACGTGTAGACACTTGTGTGCAGAAGAATGGAGCTCACTTGTTTGACATTATATTCAAGACAAAATAGTCAAGCCAAGAGTTAAGGGTTAAATAGGTAATGCTTTTATATGTTTTTTCCAGCCACGTACATGTTTTTTTGAATAAATGTCACTACAATTTATATTTTACATTTTTAACTGTCAAATAATTTCTGCCACATCCTGCACAATAGTGATATTTATTTGGTCAGATCAAAAATTCAGAGATATTATACACAAAATAATCAAACATTTTCCTAAGGTATCCTTGTAAACAACAGTTCACAATTTAAGATTAATAATACTTAGCACCGCGTCTTAATAACCGTTTGGGTTTTAAGCTTAAGTATTAATTAAGTTAATGGGCTAGGATTTGGGAAGGTTGAATAAAGAGGAAGTGAACCCACATTTGTGTGGAAGGAAAGTGGAAAACCATTTAGGTAAAACCACCCCCAGTTCACCCAGTCAAGATTCGAACCTCGATCTCCCCATCCTTAGCAGTCTAGCTCAACAGGAAACTAGCATGTTAGTTAAGTACGCCCTGGGCGAGTTAAAATTTAAGATTACACCACCAAAATATTAAATTAGAAACTCTAAAAATAACTATCATGATTGGTATGATCAGATCATGAAATAGTCTCACATATGATAATCATTATATATAGTTATAAATGTGGTGCTACATTAAATAATTATGAAAACACACACATAATCATGCATTAGGTTATTAACTCTCACACATGACAATCATGCAGGGTGTCAATTATTTATAAACTCTCTCACATGGTGATCATGCAAGGTATTATTAATTAATTATACATAATGATATTAATTCATTAGTAACTCACACATATGGTAGTGGACTATTGTAATCATGCATGCAGATCATGCAGTGTGTAATTAGAGGATGTTATTAGAGCATTAGTTACTCACACACACCTAAATGTTTCAACTGAGACTCTCTTTCCTCTAGCTCAGCCAGGGCTTCTGACAGCTACAGAAGAATGGAACAAGATAGACCATATTTACAGGTGGGAGTCTCAAATAGTCTACACGCCTTTTGAAAACATTTATATTATTACCAGCAAAATATGTATAGATAGATTAATTTGGATAAACAACCTTTTTAATACAGTTTTAACCTCTGTGTAACAAATTATGCATATATTTTCATCAAAACAAAACACATCATTATGCCGGGATCATACTATAAAAGGGGGAAATTCCATATTAGGAGTTGATACACTGGAAAATGGGGACATGTCCATATTAGGAGTTGATACACTGGAAAATAGGGACATGTCCATATTAGGAGTTGATACACTGGAAAATAGGGACATGTCCATATTAGGAGTTGATACAGTTGAATATGAATGACTAAACGAATATAACTGAAAGAAAAATTGATTTAAATAAACAGAACGTCGGTTGTAATTAATAAAATACCTTTACATTTTCCATACATAAAAATTTAATACTTTTTTTATTCTTTCAAACAAAGCTATTGTTGCTAGCCAACAAATATTGAATTTGCCCAATACAACACCCTCTAAATGAAATTTGTGTACACATGGCAGAGTATAGTATTGTCCAATATACTTTGGCAAGTACCAGCAGACAACGGCATTTCTCAAACTTTGGTTTATGTAATATCTTCATGAACATATCTGCCTTTTTTCTCCAGTCATTATGTAGTAGACCTCTATTAATCCTTCAGCAGCCTTGTCCTGAACAGAATGGTACCGCATGTCAACACGTTTGAGCCTCTTGCGGTATTCGAGAGTCTTATCTACCCAAATTGCAGCTGGGTTTACCCCAAAATTGTTGACACTGCCAAATTCAAGGCAACATACTGAGACTCTGTGGAAGGTAATGGTACCGTACCATTGCTTGTTTCTTCGAGCACCAAGAAACACAAGACTAAAATAGGTTGAATATGTAGCCTGCTGGAGACATGCAATATTCTAGACCTTCTCCCCAGTCTCATCTGCAAAGCCCCTTTTTTCAGTATTGGTTTGATTTTGTTCATTTATAAGTATGAAGTTGATAGTTCCTTTAATGAAGCACGAAACTCGTTTTAAAGCTAACTACGCCACCGGGACGGGTCTGAGAGTTGTTGATAATCTCAATATGGTAAAAACATTATTGATTGAACTTAAAATAAAATATTTAATATCTTATATTAAACAAATTTACAAAGTAAAATTAATATTCTAGGAAATACGGTAAATTATGTATATTATACTGCTTCGGTGTCCATGCGGACAAAAAAAATAATTCTTATACGGTCCATTTTCAGATATGTATGAAACAGGGTTCTAGTCCTGGCCAGGAATATTGAGACACATTTTCCTAAATTGTTTACCAACTTCCCTCCAAGCAAATGTGGTTACTTCGCCTTAAATTTGTAATTTTTCTATTCAATATCCCCAAGTAATTAGTAGTAAATATGGTTGAAATAGGTAATATTGTGTTACTTATAAATATTCTCCTATAGTTCACTCTAGATTTTACTATCCCCTTCACGGAAGAACGGAATTTCACCTTCTGGCTGATCNGATTATGTTACTTATAAATATTCTCCTATAGTTGACTCTAGATTGTATCATCCCCTTCATGGAAGAACGAAATTTCACCTTCCGGCTGATCCACAAAATCCATTATAGCTAGGCCTGTCAGTATTTACAGGGACTCACAATAAAACACCTGATTAACTAATGTTAAAACCTGCCTGTATATAAAAACTACATAAGCCTAGTTAAAAAAAATTACATTGCAATCGCTTATGGGGCTATAAATATCCTAGATAAAATATACACAACATCCATCCAAAACTTTAACAGGGATTCGAACCCCAAAACCTAGGTCTATCATACTACAATTTTCCCGGTTGATATTCTATAGAATAAAACTAACAACGGAATCAGTTGTTGACAAATATCCGGCTAGTTCTTCACCGAGACTCACAACACAAAACATGATTAAATCATGCTAAAACCTGCTTGAATAAATACTTAAAAAAACACCTACATTTAAATCGGTTAAGTGGTTTCATAGCTATATACAAATATCCGGCTGGCACTTCACCGGGACTTACAACACAAAACATGATTAAATCATGCTAAAACTTGCTTGAATAAATACTTAAAAAAACACCTACATTTAAATCGGTTAAGTGGTTTCATAGATATATACAAATATCCGGTTGGAACTTCACCGGGACTTACACCAATACACCCAATTATAATTACTATACTAAAAAATGCCTGGATAAATACACTAACGAATAATAAAAACTCCCCCACAGTAATTGTAATTGTGTTGTTCCATAAATGTATACAAACATTCGGCTGATCCTTCACCGGGACTCCCACCGAAACACCTGATTATACACAAATAATGCTAAAGCCTGCCTGGATATTGATCCAGTACAAAAGTAACAACCACACCGCAATTGGTTGAATGGTTCCAGAGATAAATAAATCCGGCCGTATCTTTAAAAGAAAACAAACCCTGACTCTATGTATGCGAAATCCTCTCTTTGGAGACATCATGATGAATAGAAATAAATGCCCCGCAAAAGGTTGTGAAATTCCAGGTATCCTTGACAGATATTCTTAAATATAGTACAGAACTATAATATAATTTTACCTAAATATATTTATATTCCAAACCTTAAAAAAGCAGAGATATTATGTAAAGTGGTTTTAAGCTCATAAATCAAAACAATATTTATCCTTGCTTTTCAATTATCATTTAAACCTCCTCACTCTGACCTACGACATGGCCAGTTTTATTGTTTGGATTTCCAGAATTGATTTAGTAAAACACAGATTTGACAAAAAAAATCACAGTTAACATTATACTTTAAATTTAATATAAAATGATAATAATCAACGCAAATCTTAATAAACCACACCTTTTCTCAACCAAAGTATTAATTATTAAAGCGTTTTACATACAGTTATATTATAGCCGCTATGGTAACATTAAATAAAGTATGGAATTGAACTATGCTCCCACAAAGTTATACACAGTCATAATAACTTTGAAGAAACAAATAAATTCACTTTTATAACCAAAATATGTCCAATTGATGAAATTTTATCAATATTTATTTTTTGTCCACACGGAAATAATATAAAATATTTTAAATTAGGATTGGGACCCTTAAATTACAGAAGTTTTTTTAAAATTCAACTTCTTACAAATAAAGTAAAAACCTTTTAGAGCTAATATGTTATTTACGTTACGTGTGTGGAATATAATAATTATTCATTAATAAATTTATAATTGGCTATAAACCGTAAAGAAGATTCTGGAAAAGGGGAGACTTGCGTTATGTTACCATGTAAAACCAATCAATGTGGGCAACAGTGCCCAAATAACGTTTGACGCGGTTAAACTTTTAATAGCTAAAAAAAAACCATCCTGTATGTTGATGAGAGTAAACATAATTAATTAACTTAGTATGTAAATATTGGTTATTGATTTTATCATTATCAGAACAATAAAGTAAAATTAATTTATTAAATCGAACCATTCAGGCATCGCTAAAAGACATAACCCCTTCCCCATCACTCCTTCCCAACAGTCAAGAAATAATTTAACGACTTAAGGCCTTCTCTAACTTAGGCCTTGGGCGTAGCTAGGCAAACGATTCTGCAGTCATGTGTGGAGGAATATCATACCTCGCGGGCTCAGTGAATTATAAGTTGCTACCTTTCAATCTCGATGGAGTGTACAAGGCTCCCATTTGTTATCAGACTTGAGTTTTTTTTCTGTTGGGGTCATTAAGCGATTTATTGGCGTAGTCACTTGTTTCGATTTTTGTCATGCATCGAAATTCCTCACTAAGAAACTCCAATAACACATTAAAAAACTGGTGGATCACAACCCAATTTTCTTGAAAACACAGCATTTAGCCCTGGTGTTCTGCCAAATATAGCGTCTTTTACAACATTTGGTTCAACTTTCCAATACCACTCAGCTTCCACTCCTGTAGTACAATCACCTTGGCCTAATTCTATTTCATCTTCTTCACAGCCTTAACCATTATGTGACACTGTCAACATCACTATCTGTATCACTTTCCTCGCTTATTTCAATTTCTGAATCACTATTTATTGATAAATCTTCAATTTCTTTCAATAGCAAAACCCATTTCCTGCCATTATGCTCCATGTTTGTTTAGAATGACTCCAAAGATAACTAAACTATAAACAATCTCATTATAAAAATGAGAAATCCACGGCCTACTTGATGTCAGACCATGTCATAAAATAAAATGGTATAAAACTATACATTTTAGAGGATGCGGAAAAAAAGAAACGCGTAGTCTTTGAAGTGAACGAAACAGTTACATAGGTCGGCCAATGGACCACTTTCTTACCATATGGAACAGTTCCGTATGTCTACTCCAATGGGTTAATATATATGGTCCCTTCTATACTTGGTCAGTCATGTTTGGTGTGAACATAAATTGACAATCAATTATTTCAATATTTCTATTTTTTTAAATAGAATATTGAGATATCAAGTTTGACATTAATTACCAAGCATGAAATGTTTTGTGGGTATTTATATTAATACTTCTCCAGATGTACTAATAAATAGTTGAATGCATAATATGAATGAAAAATGTAAACAGTTCTATGCGAGTTCTGTAACATTACTGTATCATGGGACCGCAGGTATTCCTGCATGAAACACATCGAATCAGAAAAACCTAAAGAAGAGAATGTCTAAAATTTGTGGAAGTACCAACCTCCATGAATAGGTAAACACTCTGTTGAATATGGCCAAGGAGGAGGAGGATTTGTCATATGAATTGGCGAAAGATGTGTAAGGAAGCAGTTTGATCACCATGTGCGTAAGTTGACTCAAAAGATTTCTTGTGAAGTACAACGTTCTGACCAACAACAAAAAACAAACCTTAAGGAAAATAATCCGGCCCCAATGGCAATGTTTTCATTTCAAAGTGTAAGCAAAGCTAATTTTACAGTTAACTTGGTGTGGAGAAGTTGTTAATAAATACAGTACTAATTGTGGAACAAGTTCAGAATACAATAGAACCACTTTTATTTACTGTATGTATATAAGGTTAAACATCATCACTCGCTGTGTGCTCACCATATGCTAGGGACCTAATGTTGGTCTATAAATGGTTGTTTATCCAGAAGACTGCTATCGTTATCTGGACTTTAGCCATAATTTATTTTAAAGAATACTAATGTGACTTGTATTATATATATAATGACTTCACTTCCAGAATAGAATATCGTTTTTTGAGAAAAATATCACCACTTTTCCCCTTTGAATAACCCCACCTTTTGCATGTCTCTAATAATAACTTAATACATGAAAATGGGTTGTGAGATTAAATAAACCAATAGCTGTGTTTAGGTATTCGACAATTCACAACAAGTTCAAAATTTCAGAATTTAATATTTGAAGTTAAAACATGAATAATTTATAAATTTATATTCCAAAATATTCAAATTTTTGAATATTCGCACACCCCTACACTCATTAAGCCCTTATAAGTTTTTATAACCAGGCATTTTCATTTCTCAAACTATCAGCAAGTGACTTTTTTACTTTATTTCAACCGCTCAGAGAGAAAAGTATTGTGATCAACCACTCAGAGAGAGAAGTATTGTGATCAACCGCTCAGAGAGAGAAGTATTGTGATCAACCGCTCAGAGAGAGAGAAGTATTGTGATCAACCGCTCACAGAGAGAGAAGTATTGTGATCAACCGCCCAGAGAGAGAAGTATTGTGATCAACCGCCCAGAGAGAGAAGTATTGTGATCAACCGCCTAGAGAGAGAAGTATTGTGATCAACCGCCCAGAGAGAGAAGTATTGTGATCAACCGGTCAGAGAGACAAGTATTGTGACCAACCGCCCAGAGAGAGAAGTATTGTGACCAACCGGTCAGAGAGACAAGTATTGTGATCAACCGCCCAGAGAGAGAAGTATTGTGATCAACCGGTCAGAGAGACAAGTATTGTGACCAACCGCTCAGAGAGAGAAGTATTGTGATCAACAAACAAAAGTGAGTTTAGGATTTTGATAAATGTTGACGTTTTATTAGCCTCTAAACCGAAAAAGTATTTTAGCAATGGCGTTTGTGGGCATTTGTATCTGTCTTGAGCCAAAAACATTTTACCAATCAGGCTAAAACTTGATAGCTAGGATGTCTGTAAGGCTCACCCAAGGATAAAAAAGAAGAAATATTCAACACTAAAACTAAGTGGTACCCAGTTTATTAAAGGGCAAAATGAGAAAAAAGAAATTTTCTCAAAACCTGCCTTAATGATTCTGGTTTAATATCATGTCTAGGCAGTGTTTAAGATAAAAAACAAAATTGCTGCTCTCATTTTCCCATAAAAACGACTTTAAGGGTATTTACAAAGGATAAATTTTCCAATATTGATTATTTATCTGTAACTACTTGAAATACGAAATAACTTATCATTGAAAAATTGTAGTAGCCCACTGTTAAACTTAAAACAAACTTCTTCTCTAAAGATATCTTTGTAATCTCAATAATCTCTGAGCCATTGGCAAATATATTTTTTAAAGTAAGGTGTTGGAAATCGGTAGTTGAGTGTTATGGTCTTTACTGAACAGAGATGTTACTTTTTGTCTCAATATGTTTCTGCAACAATGAATATTATTCCTTTTTTTAAAAAAAATTACAAGTTTTAAGTAACTTCCCCATTATTAGATAAAGGATAGAGAAAGTCTGTGCAATGCACTGTCCTTTTTTATGGTGTGTGTTTAAATGTGTGTGTAACTTTTTCTAGTGCATAAGAAAGAAGAATGGGAGAAAATGTCATGTATGTGCATTATATTCCAGACACACTATTTCCTCTTGCCCCAAGAAATTAGCCGAACAAAGTTTTACAAAATAAGTAATTCACGAATATTTCACATCTTCTTAGATCAGAAACATTCAGTGCTAGCTAAGCTATGACATTCAAGCTACCTTACAAGCCAAACTGATTTGAACTAAAACACATTTTTCATTTATGTTCCAGATGCATACAATTTCTAATAATATTTGGCCACTTTACAAGAAAAAAGTATTATCTTTGAAACTATTATGTCAAGCTAAAGTACTAATAGGGATATTTATGATAAATTCGGATTTAATTGATTTTAGATTGAATTTTACAACTAAAAAATGATGTGTCAAATGTTTGCAGGCCACGAAGATGTTATTTTATTATAATGAATTCAATGCGAATTGAATAAAAGGTTGATTGGTATTGTAGTACCTTGTAAGCGAGTCTCTCATTATCAACCTCGAGTTGTCTAGAAGCCTTTTCGAGTAGCTGCACACGATCACAAAGTTCTGAGACCTCCCGACGAAGAACCTCCTTCTCTGAGGATACCTGTGGACATTTAAAGAACACGACACTTATCTACAAAATATGGATCAATGAAACTATATGTAACTTTCATATGAGAAACTACAAATATCATGATAAATGCAGGACTTTATGTGAACACACACAAAAAAACAAAACATTATAGAGGTCTGTGAGCTTCCGTTTTTTCATTCGAGTTGAGTATTTATAAAAGCTCCCAAGTTCAAGTCGAGTTCGAGTATAGGCCTATTAATAATTTTAAAATGTTAACAAGTATATTAAAACACCTGTGAAAAAAAGGTTAAATAATGGAAATATTAATTTTTAAATCAGAAATAACACTTGAAAAAAACAATTTAAAAACAAGAACAACACTCAAATAAAAATCTAATTAAAAACAAATAATTAAAATGGATTCAACAATAATATCTTTAAGGACCTTATAATTACACTAACAATTATAAAACAAAATTGATAAAATGAATAATTGCATGATGGCTTGGAAATGTATAATAAGACAGTGTATTAATACTGTACATTAATGTAAAGTGATAGTGAAGGAAGCCAGACTGAAAGGAGAGTTAGGTTAGGTTAGGTTAGGTTAGGTCTAGATAGGAACAAACACACTTCTTTCTTCATGTCTTCTTAAACTTTTACACCTCCCACTTCTGTGAAAGTTTTAAAAAGTGGAAGTGTAAAAATGTAAGGAGAAATAGAGAAGTTTGTATATAGGCCTAACTATCCTTTCAGTTTGGCTTCTTTAACTATCACTTTAAATTATTAAATTATTGTAGAGTGTTTCTACACTGTCTTGATAAAAAGTTAATACAATTGACGTTTTAATAAGCTAATATTTCCCCAACATATGCTTAGGTAACTAATTTACTGTATAAGAAAACGTAAGAATTATAAATTTAAAGTGTTTTGTATTTTATTCCTTAGTGTAATCGTGCTTGATCACTTCTTCTGTTCCATTTCCATTCCTCTATGCACAGTTGAACATGCACATTGTTAGACATTATTTTATTGAGAAATTTACTTCAATTTAATTTTTAATGCTTATAAAAGTTGATGCTCATACTTTAAAATTAAAAATATTTCTAGCAAACAATATGAAATATTAAGTGATTTTTTAATATGAATGTGGTAAGTTTGGTAAAATATGTATTTCAATAAATTAGATCAACATTGATTTTAAACAGGTTAACCAACATAATTCTATAACTAAATAGTAACTAAACTAGAGCTAGTTTTGTAGCAAAACATTAATTAATACGAGTTTTAAATATATTAAGTTTAAAAACATTTAATATTATATATTTTTGATATTACCTTTTTGATTTAACATAAATTATTATTTTAGAAAGGGACCAGGTAAAAAATAGTCAAAAGAATCATTCAATTATTTAGTAATCTTCTTAGCTATTTTTATTTTCAATGCTTTGTAAACAACTTCATTCAAGTATAATTCAAAATGGACAACAATATTGAATAAACTTACCAGTTGAGAGTGGTTTTAAAGCTATATTACATAATAATGTGAAAATTGAGATTAATTTTTAATAATTTGTTAAGTAACCTAATGCTTTATAAGTGGAAATGCTGATATTATCTCAATTAAATAGACTATGCTTATTATTGTGTTTTAAAAAATAATTATTAAGTACATCAAGTGGAAGCTCAAAAGTGACGAGCCTACAAAACTTTCGAGATCAATATATGAGTACTCGCAGAGCCCTAAACATTATAGTGTTAGTTTTTACAAAACTTTTATTTACAAAAAGTCCCTCCCGCTGGGGTGTAGCAGAATTTGTCATAGAACAATGATAGGACACAAAAAGCTATGTTACCCTTCTAAGGTTGGACAGAGCAAGCGATGGTACCTTTCACTGGTAGGACAGAACAGGCTATGTTACACTTGTAAGGGCAGCGCAAGCAGCAGTTTAGTTATGTCAGTATGCTTACAAGTCCTTCCAAAGCACATTGACCTTGTGTATTTAGACACTGTGAAACTTCAACTAAAAGACTTGGTCCAAGCCTGAGTGGGTGATATTGATTAATCTTCATACAGTGGAGTTTATTATAATATGATTTTGGTAGGAAGAAAAGAACGGTTTAAGTTATTTACTAAAACTAGATTTTAAAAAAAATGTTCATACATTGAGCCATGTTATTTGCAGCTGTCATTTTTGATATATATTATACCTAAAAAATAACACAAATAATATAGTAAAGTGTTATCAGTGTTGCCCACAAAGAAATAAGTTTGAATTTACTTTAAACTGTTCTTCCAACCAAAATCAGGGTTTAGAAATTCAGTCCCAGAGGATAGGAAAATAATTTCCCCAGACATTTGTAAAGTGGTAAAATAACACTTAACACTTACCTTTATAATTTCCGAGAGAAGTTCGCTTTCCTTGCTCATGCCATTGACTCCGTTGGCGAACTTGAGCTTCTTGATCACCTCAATCTCTTCCATCAACTTGGCTCGGTCGGCTATTAGAAACGCTACCTACAACACCCGGTGAAACAAGTTAGATTACTTATTCTATCTTGCATTAAAATAATTATTAATGTTTTATACTAAGACAATCAATTAATAATATTATTACCAACACATCTATCGTGTATTTTAGCACAAAGACAAAGCATTCACACTGCGCCAGGAATTATAACTCCGCTCCTTACCTATCGGATTAAAACAATGTTAGAATCAATAATTTGATTGTTTTTATAATCACTATTATGCTGCTAGTTCTGTTTATTAGTACTGAATCGAAAAGTAATCCTGAGACACATCTTACTGTCATACCCATAAGTACTAAATTATGTCGTGTATAAATTTAGATAAATTTATATTACACACCAACAAAAGTGGGTAGACAATTTTTTTTATTGTATCTTAATACCCTTATAAACATAAATTAGTAAGTAAATGGAATAGGGAAGGTATAATTTTAGAATAAATGTAACTGCATTTTCCAATATAGACTGGGAAAACAGTTAGAAAAAACCACCGTATGTAAACCCGACCAGGAATAAAACCCTAATATTCCAGACACCAATAATCCGGTCTAACAAAAGAGTGATGTCTAAAGGTGCCCACACACGGTCATTCCCGGCATGATGCCGGGAGTGTCATTCCAACGTTTCATTCCAAAACTGCCCGTGTGTGGGGTGATTCACGCCAAACATGATGGATTGACACGCCACTTCACTCCAGGAATGAACAATCCAACCTGTTTGATTTTTTCGGAGTGATGGCGCGCCAAAACTGACCGTGTGTGGGCAGCTGCAATCCCGGACTGATGAACGCATGCGCAGTTAGCCAACAAATTCACAGAACACGTGCTGATAGTCGATACAGCACCTGTTTATTTTGTGTGGCATTGTTTTATTTCCCGTGTCCGAAAATGTCGTCTATTAAGCACAATGCTCACAAAGTGAACTCGGTGGAATTTATGACAGATTTTATAATCTGTATAGGTCTTTACCTGTACTATGGAAAGTGAAAATTGCCGATTATAGTAATAAATTCAAAAAGGAAGAGGCGTATCAAAAAATGGTTGAACTAGGCAAAACAGTATACGAAGACTCGAACTTAGATTTTGTCAAGTCAAAGATCAATACTATAAGAGGATGTTTTAGAAAGGAGTTGAAAAAGGTTGTGGCCTCTCAAAGGTAAGTTTACTTTTTACAATATTTTTGCACATATTTTGATTGTAACTATCGTAATTATGTGAATAAATACTTGCATGTCATTAAGCAATCATTTCAGCTATGCACTTATTATTCAGTAGGTCTGTGGGAAAACTATTTAACAAAACAATATAATAATAAAAACTGCAAGTTAATTATAAGTTAAGCTATAAAAGCAATAAAAGTAAATTTAGTAATAATTCCAATAAGCTATTTACATTATTGTTTAACTCTTAATTCTAGGTCTGGTGCTTCCTCGGATGACATTTACGTACCAAAGTTATGGTACTATGACCTACTAGGTTTCACAGTAGATCAAGAGATTCCTAGACATTCGGCTTCAAGTATTCCAGATGAAGATTGTGAAGGTATCGAATCAGGACAAGGTGAAAATGACAATTCGAATGCAGAGTTACCAGATAAGGACGAACCATTGAATACTCAGGTAGATACTAGACTAAATTATTTATTTCACTATAAATCGGAACATAATTTATTATTGCCTTGCGTATCACAAAGGATAGGCCTACTGGAAAGTTAAAAAAAAAAATTAAGATTAGTCTATCTAGTGTTTTTCGGGGTAGATATTACTTTAAAACTTTAACACTAAGTTTTGTACACTTAGTTTCCTAAGCCATACCTAGCACCAACCATCCTATCTTGCCAAGCTACCTTCCCATTACCATTAAAATATGATACATATTTCCCTCTTGCGTTCTTGGCTTTGTCAGTGGAATTTCGTGCAGGACCTACTTGTAGTTCACTGAAGGTAGTTTTAGGTGGTTCACTTCGCCATGCAGCTTCTGTTAATATGCCACTTTCAATGTCTTCTTTATCTAAGAGATTAGATGGAGAGTATGCAACTCTACAATTTCTTCTAAGGTAGTTGTGCAAAATACAACATGCCTTAACTACAGATTCAGCTTTATCTGGACTAAAATACATTGTTGTGTGCAATACACGGAATCTATTTGCCATAATACCGAACGAATTTTCCACAACAGTCTTTGCTCGTGACAATCGGTAGTTAAAAACCTTTCTTTCTGGATTGAGTTCACGCACAGCAAAAGGTTTTAGTAAATGTTCGTCAAGGCTAAAAGCCTCGTCAGCAATAAATACAAAATTCATTGAATTAAGAGTTTTTGTGTTGTCTGGCAGTTTGAGCTTGTTATTTTTAAGTTTGAAATCAAAACGTGTATTCTCCATAACTCCCCCATCAGATACACGCCCATTTGTCCCAACATCTATCATTATAAATCCATAATTAGCATTTGTCAAAGCCAACAAGACTATACTAAAGTAGCCCTTATAATTATAATAGTAAGACCCACTATGTGCTGGTTTATAAATTGCTATGTGACGACCGTCTAGCGCACCTCCACAGTTGGGATAGTTCCATCTTTGATAGAAATCTGTTGATACTTCTATCCATTCTGTTTCGTTGCTTGGGAACTAAAACATAAGAAAAAAATTTCGCAACATTTTCAGTTTATACTTTTATTTATTGATGTAATCCTGCACATAATCTAAAAGTAATATGGTATTATATTTTTTCCAGGATCTCCCTAATCTTACTCCATCAAACAAAACAGCTCTAGGGAGAAAAAGAATAGCTAAAAGGAGCAGTGTTTCAAAGGAGGCTGCGAAAGAGCTTCTACTGGCCAAAGCTGAAAAGGCTCTTGACAGAGACGAGTTCGACTCCTACTTTGAGAGTGTGGCTGACAAAATGCGTAGAATGAACGAAGAGCAGCGACTTTTTGCGGAGAAAATTATCAACGAATCAGTTTTCCTTGGAATGTTTAACAGGCTTACTGAGTTTTCTCATGTAAACACTCCCACCATGACATTTCCTCAATACAATCAAGCTTTATATAGCACTCAAGGCAACTTCAGACAGGTTGTTCAGAATTATCCTTCCACTTCCGAGTGTGAACCTAGCCCCTCTTCTGAAAGTACTAGTATGTATTCAGGACAATGAAATAAAAGTAAACTCTGTAAAAATGCTTTTTGTAAGCGAATGTAGTCCTACTCCAGTTTACCATGTTGTTTTTATTAAAATTACATGTATTTTGTAAATGCATGCATTTCTAATCTGCTACTTGTATTTCTTACCTTCATGTACTCCTCTCTCAACACTTCAAATATTGCCTCACATGTCTCGGGTATGATCTTTCCGAGGGCTTGTGGGGATATAGCCGTCGAAAACTTCAAGTCTTCCAAGGATCTCCCGGTTGCGAGAAACCTTAAGCGTTGCTATCAGTCTTTCCTCTACTGGGATGGCATCTCTCATCACTGTGTCCTGTTTGTATATTAAAGGACCAACTAGCGACAGAAGTCTTTGAAAACACTCAGAGCTCATACGCAAATAATTTTTATAATCGTCCTTAGAGTTTAGTTCAAGTTCACGCAAAAGAGAGATATCTGAAAATTTATGTCTTTGTTGTAACCAACGTTTTGACCATAAGTTCCGTCTTTTTTTCTCCCTTACTTTATCATCTGTTAATAATAAAACCAAAGCCACAGCAGCACTTTTCTTAGACATTTTTATGACCTCACAGGACAAATCACATCAGTAAACTGCGGCGTCTAGAGGGTCTCGGCGTGACACGTGTGTGGACAATTCCTGGCCCGCCCGGAATGACACGCCTTAAATGACACTCCCGGCATCATGCCGGGAGTGACCGTGTATGGGCACCTTTAGACCATTCAATCACTGCTGTGGGTTATATACCATTACAAGTAATATTAACCTTTAGATACAGTTTATATTTGCTAATAAGCTTCACTTAGAAATCAATTTAAATATGATTAAAAAAAATATGTTTACGAGGGAAATTTAACCTCTTGTGCCTTACACCCCTATATTTAAATTTTGATGTTAGATTCATGGGACTTGAATCAATTCTCTAGATAAATCTAGATTAAAAGGTGTCATATTGATCCAAGCAAAAAATCAAGTGCATTGATTGATTAAACTATTCATAAAAAAAAAAAAGTATTGATCACATAAAATAAGTGTATATTTTCAAACTATGTTTAATTTGATCAACTATTGACAGTCAATTTGTAGCCACCTTTTGCTTTCTCTCGACACCTCGGAGAGAAAGTATTGTGATAGTCAAAAAATTCAAACTTGAGATTTTTATAAATGTCGAAGTTCCGTGACCCCCTGAACCCAAAAAGGCGGTTTTTGCAATGCTGTTTGTCTTTCTGTACCTCGGCTAAGAGCTGAATTTACTTTACAGATTGGGCTGTAATTTTGTATCTGGGGTCTCCATAAGGTCCCCCCAATAGTTTTTTGGAATTAGATGTCACACCCTAAGTTTAAGGGTAGTTTAATGAAGCGCAAAAAGATAAAAAGTCAATTTTCTCAAAATTCACTTTACCGATTTTGATTAAAGTCCATTCACCGTAGGAATTGTCTTCTGAAAGGCCTTTTTCCCTACCAGAAATCTATTATATAGTAGGATATTGGTAGGAAAAAAGACCTTACAGAGAGTAATTCCTACCGTGAATGGAGTATAAATGCTATAGCTAGACACGGTTTATCATTGGTAATTCTCATTTTCTAATGAAAATGACTTTGAGGGTAGATTACATAGGGGAAATTTTCTGATTTTCATCATTTCTAAGCAAATATTTTTGAGATACAAAATACGAGGGCAGTTCGGAAAGTAACCTC
Organism: Timema douglasi; assembly: GCA_901482245.1. Taxonomy (NCBI): domain Eukaryota; kingdom Metazoa; phylum Arthropoda; class Insecta; order Phasmatodea; family Timematidae; genus Timema; species Timema douglasi. The sequence goes on along the minus strand of CABEEJ010002647.1, from coordinate 15,987 downwards.
CCTTTGGTTGTAAATAAAAAACTTACATAGAAAAATATTTTATTATATACATCTTAAAACTACAGCTTTTTACTATTTTTCAACATAGTCACCATTTAAATTTAAGCATTTGTCATAGCATTTCACTAATTTACAAATTCCTTCTTCATAAAATTCAGCCGCCTGGGCACGTAGCCAATCTTCCACGGCATTTTGAAGTTCGTCGTCATCATCGAAGTGCTGCGACGCAAGCCACTTCATGTGAGTGAAGAGATGAAAATCACTCGGCGCCAAGTCGGGGCTGTAAGGGGGATGATCAAGAATGTCCCATTTGAATTGCTTTAAAAGCTCTTGTTTTTCGAGCACTGTGAGGACAAGCGTTGTCATGCCGACACCGAGTGTCAGCATTCTGCGACGTTTGTTTTGAATGGCCCGCTTAAGTTTCTTCAAAGTTTTACAGTAGACATCTGAAGTGATCATCGTACCCCGTTCCAACTCCCTCGGCATCTCAAAAAACAATAGCCATAACCTTCCTCGATGACAAAGTTTGGTGGTCTTTCTTCGGCTTGCATGGAGAATTGGTATAGCCCCAAGCCATCGACTGTTGTTTCGTTTCGGTGTTTACGTACGCCACCCAAGTTTCCTCACCAGTCACATTTCTCTTCAAAAAACCTTCTCCTTCCACGTCGTAGCGTGAAAGGAAGTCTAAGGCAGAGCCCATTCTTTTGGTTTTGTGGACCTCTGTAATCCACCGAGCACCGAACTTTCAGTAGCCTAATTTATCGGTGACAACCTCATACATAATCGTACGAGAAATTTGCGGGAATTGTTCAGAAAGTTAAAAGATGGTGAATCTTCAATTTTGATGAACTTTTTCATCAATTTTCTTGACAAGATCATCACTCACAACAGAAGACCTACCACTCCTCTCTTCATCACGAATGTTTGGTTTGTTCTACCACTTTTCGGACCCGTTGCCGCACAACACCTTCACTCATAATGTTTGGACCGTGTACAGTAGACAAATGATGTTGAATGTCTGCTGCTGAAACTTTTGCACCGAAAGAAATCTTATTACAGCACACACTTCGCATTTTGTTGGATTTCTATTGCAGCGCTCATATTTTAAGGTTATATCAAGCGAATGCGTGAAAGAACGAGGTCCATACTGTCACAGCTGGACGCTTACTGAATCAGAGAACATGCAGATGTGATGATGGCGGCGCTCTGCGCACAACTACTAGCGCCACACTAGAACAGTGGTTACTTTCTGAACCACCCTTGTAAGGTTGTATTTGTAGCTTCATAGACTAGGACAGGCACAACATCCAGCCCCCAGCCACTAATTTATAACTATGTAAGGGTAAGCACACTATATATATAAAATTGACTGTAGCTTTGGTTAGCCATTGATGTGCAAGTTCCCGTTGCCTGAGTTGAGAGTTGTTGCAAGTGAATGTAAGGACTCCTTATTGTGGGTGTTAGCATGCGAAGGAACCGGTCGGTATCAAAGCGATGATTGTTCATGCGTATTCTCAGAGGTCCTGTTGTGAGTCCAACGTATCCATCCTCACAAAAATTACATTAAAGTTGGATGTGTTGCAGTCATAATGGCAAGAAGGTTGTGAAGATTTGGCCGTTTGAAAGAGATTCTTGGGGGAGAGCTGAGAAGGTTTTGTGTCTGAGTGGAACAAGTTAGAAGGCTGTAGCCATTCTTTAGGATCGTGTTGATTCTTTACAGTCCTGATATTTGGTGGTGTGTTTACATACTGAATTTGACTAATCATGTAGCCTTTGTTGAGAAGTATTATGCCAACTATTTATTTTATCTGAGTGTCTCAGACTTTTCATATCAGTCTAAGGCAGGGGTCAGCAAACTTTTTGGTCTCTGATCAACTTGTAAACTTATTGTCAATTGTTTCTCCACTGACTTTTTTTTTGTCTACACGTCTTATATTTATTTCTTAAAATCAACTTTATTCATACCCTTATATCCCCAACTTCCTAAAAAATTTAAAAAAAAAATGTTTATTTTATCATTATAACTATATATATTTATTATAATATTAATATTGCGGCCAATCAAGGTTATTTTGGTCACACCCAAATATTATTTGAGCGTGTGTGATATATTTGCTATTTTAGAAGAATTAAAGTTCAACTTTTAATGATGTAGTTTTCTTACGTGACCAAATGAAAATTGCCAATTGGGGTTGAGCAGCAGTTGCTACCCCTAGTCTAGGATGTGCGGTACCTGCTCTCCAAGGGACTCCTCAGCGATGCAATGGAGCCCCGTCTTCTCAAGCAGGGTTGCGAGGGTTGCTGACTGCTGTTGAGAGCACTCCAGTCTAGTTCGGAGGGACAAAGTCTCGGACTCCAAGTGATCAGCACGCTTCTCAGACAAAGAGCGGATATGACCGATATAGCTCTCCATTTCCTGAGGATCAGACAGTGGCCAGCTTTGTAAATAATATTCAGATAAGCTACTGGGACTATTACAACCAGTGGCCAGTGTTGTAAATAATATTCATACTAGCTACTGGGACTATTACAACCAGTGGCCACTGTTGTAAATAATATTCAGATTAGCTACTGGGACTATTTTAACAAATAATGTCCATTATTAACAGTACAACATAATTAAGTGAAAAGAGCTTTTCCTTAAACAGGGTGTCCAGCCAAACTATATTTCAAAATTCCCTGACTTTTCCAGGTTTTCCAAAGCCAATTTCCAACTTTTCCAGTCACTATATATTTCATTAAGAAAACAACTTAATGTAATACTATTTCTAGATACATACATCTGAAATTGTGTCACTCATGATGGAGTTAAAGAATTTAACTCTAAAACAATGGGTGATCTAATTCTCACACATGTGCAGAGCCCGGGACCTTAGAATGAGCGAAGAATGACCCTGGGTACGGGACGATTCTTGGATAGCTCAGTGGTTAGGGCATTGACGTGCTAAGACAAAGGTCCCGGGTTCGATTCCCGTATCCAGGTGTCATTTTTCAATTTTCAGAATATTATAGAAATATGTTTTATTTGATTAATTTAGTATGTACAATATTTCATCTAAAAGGTAATAAAAAACTTCTAATAATACTTCCTTATGGATTACTTAATAATTTGTCATATATTATATAATATGTTTGATTTTCAATTTTATGTTAATATATTTTATAAATTTTGTGTGTATCAAGAAAAACAGAAACCTTTTTAAGCCCTAGGATTGTTGTGTTAACCAACTGACTAGGTCTAAGTTTTGAAAATTGACCTACAGTAATTATAGTAGTAATATAAAATAAAATAAGATAAATTAGTTTTTAATGGGATAAGTTTATTAGTTTAGATATTTTTAAATTAACATTCTACTTATTTTAGTTGTTTAACTTTGTATTACAACATTTTAAAGAAAATAGTTTTGGTTAAGAAATTTTGTAGGCTTGTAGTTCCCACCATTCATAGTTTAAAACAGGGAGAAAAGTGTTTCAACATAGCCTGGTTTTCTTCCTAATTACATAGTTTGGGTTAAGTATTTACATACATACTTATTAAGATATAATGTGTTAAAAAGACAAACCAAGCATATTAAAATGTATTACTTAAAAAAACAAACATATTAAAGTATACTAAAAATATTAAAACTAGTTTCAATGCAGGATTATAACCAAATGAGCCACTTTATAAAAATTACTCAAATGAAACTTAAAAAGATTCGCCTGGCATATAAAACGGAGTAAACATATGACTCCATCCGCGGTGTTGCTAGTAAAAAACTAAGGTCCCCATTAAAATCAAGAGCCAGGCGGATAGGGGCTAGTTTGCGACACTTCACCAAAATATGATACACACTAAGGGGAGCATCGCAAAATTCCCACACTGGAGGTGGTTCCCCTCTTAATAAAAATCCATGGGTTAGAGATGTATGCCCAACGTGGAGTCTCGTCACGATGACCTGACATTCTAGACTTTTGTACAGAAGAGGGCCACCGCGACACACCGTCCCTGATGGACAGCAGCTTGTTCTGAGCAGGGGTCGAAATCCACTGCTCGTATCAGCTATGTAAGACCCCATGCCGAACATAGCCCCTCCGGTCTAAAAACATGACACCCAGACTAGCCTCAGGAGAGAGATGTACAGTCTCCTAGGCTGCCTGGTCTGCCAGTTCATTTCCTGAAAGACCAGCGTGACCGGGAGTTCAGAAATAGGCAAGCCGGGTGTTTGACAAATCCATTTTAAAAAATGTGCTCATGTGGATTCAGGAGTACAAAGTGGACAATGCCAACAGAGCACTCATGGAATCCACACAGATGAGAATATACCGATATACAAAACACAAATATTTAAAAATGGTGTATAATTCAGCCGTAAAAACAATGGATTTACTGGGTAAACAAAATTTAAAATGGTTTCCCTCCACAACAAAGGCCCATCCCACGGAGGCCTCACATTTCAAACCATATGTGCAGTTGCACTTAAAACTCTGAAAGTGAGAGGAACTTGTTGAAGGACCTCTCATATATAATATGCGGGGTGGTCAGTGCATTGAGGCAGGCGAGAAACTTAACCTGAAGAAATGGGGATAGCCTTTGAAAGGATCAACCCATACGTGTCGAAGACAGAAAACATCCTAATCCCAACCGGCCTTGTACTACGCTATTTGGTTTCATACAAGACACGGTTGAAAGGATGGAACACAGGGCGGTAGGTAACGTGCTGTGGAATGCAATGAGGCTTAGACACATATGACGCCAAACGATAGGACGGATAGGATGGAAAGAGGTGGCTCACTGGCATCAGCACAGAGGCTTATGACTGGACTGATATAAAAAGCATTAGTAGCCAGAGGGATCCCTACATAATGGACACTATCCAACATATTTAGCACCGACGGTCTATCAGAACCCCAAGAGCGAACGCTAACAACTCTAATTAGATCGAGTGTGTTTATACACCACACTTTCAAGTCTTTGATGTGCGAGATCCACATTAATTTAAAACAAAATGAGAGTCATCATGGTTCATTCGAACATTGGGTGCTGGCTGTATTCCGCAGAGTCTATGTAAGTAGACGACCATTGTCTTGGCTGCAGAGAAGGGAAAGCCACTATGCAATGCCCACGTCTAGATAGTGTTGACTGCAAGTTGTATCTGCTGTTCAGCCCTGTGGACACTTGATCAACTGCAACAAATTGCGTAGTCATCCACAATAAGGCATAAACGGACAGCTAGAGTCTGTTCATGATAGTTTTTTACCTGGATGACAGTTCAAAAATCATATGTTTAGGATTTGGGTTACCAACACTTGTAAAAGATCAATGTTTTGTTATGAATGTCAAGTTTTTAATTACATGTGTAGCATTTATTGGCATAAAGCTACTAAACAGTGAAAATATACAAGAGTGATCTCTAGTAATAATAACAATCCCGAGTGAATTCACCATTGCCCCATTCTGCAGTGGCCCCTCCCAAGAGTACTTCCCGTACGAACACAACATGCCGCGAGAAAACCAACAACAGACTAAACGAGCAAACTGTGTGTAGGTTCGCACTATGAATTATCATAAGGCATGCCGGGAAAGTGTGACGTACATCCGTTAAAAGCTGGTGATGTGTCCAGGAAACTGTTGTTCTGACTCCGTCCACAACATGCTCGAATGTTCTACCTCTGTCTAGTTACCCCTTCCCCCTCTTCTTTGTTGTGTGTTCTCCTCTGTTTTCTCTAACCCTCTTCCCCCTTTCCGAGCCTGAATATAACTGCATATAACGATGCAACTCGTATTGGTATACCACTCTTGTCAGGATACCGTCCTTGGGCACATCTTGGTGTCAAGGATGTTCATAAGGTATAAATTACGTTTCGGTTTTTATACTCTCAAAATTCCTTTTCGGCCATAAATATTATTATTTTATTAAAATTATATAATCATGGTTGGGAATAGTGTATTTAAACTTGAGTTGGTTATAAATTGGATTAATTATGGTACATTATATGAGCGAGTTTGTTAGATTGGCAAAATAAAAGCGAAGTCCCTTTTTTTTGAACTCAGGGGTTAGCTGCTTTTTCTCGGTCTAATATCAGGGATAGGGTAGTGAAAATTCCTTTGTTAGTTTTGAGTTTTGAATTGACTATTATTAGACGTAATGTATGGCGTAAAATGTCAAAGTCTTTTTAAATGTTAGATTTAGGCAAAATAGAAAACTTAGAGCCCATCTGGCTGTAAAATTAGATTATTACTCTTTAGTTTCTGGGGATTTTCCCCTTTTGTAATATGTTGTATTGCGCTAACGTGTATTTATGTTGACAAGAAAGACTATTACAGTATTTATTATAAACAAGCTTTAGTGCCATTGAGGATGGTAGCTGAGGCCTGTTATGATTAGTTTTCTACTGCTATACATATGTATTGATATTAGTATTCAAATCTGGGTGATTGTGCAGACCCATCGTTATTACCTTTTTAATAATTACTATATATTTATAGTTAGCTTTGGGTGTTTAGCGAGTCCCATTGTTGTCATATTTACAATATACGAAGCGTGTTTTTTAAGTAAGTAGCGTTTTGAAATTTGGCCGCTGCAGCGCTGCGACTGCCGTTCCGCGCATGCGCGTAGAGTACCTCCATCTGTTGGCTAGCCACAGACGCCATTACTGAAGTATTCGACCGTGTTTACCTCTGTTTGTGAGTATTTAAAATGACTCAGTCACTAGAAAATCCCGCCGACTGTGAAATACGCTCTGTTATTCGTTTTCTTCATGCAAAAGATGTGAAAGCGGCTGAAATTCATCGGCAGATCAGTGAAGTGTATGGAGAAAACATTATGAGCGAAGGAATGGTAAGAAAATGGGTTAGAGCATTTAAAGATGGCCGCACGAATGTGCATGATGAGGAAAGAAGTGGGCGACCTTCTGTCATTACTGAAGACTTGGTGCAGAAAGTTGATGGAAAAGTTCGAGAGAGCAGACGCTTTACGATTTCATCTTTATCTAATGAGTTTCCTCAAGTTTCAAGAAGTGTTCTTTATGGAATTGTGACAGAACACTTAAATTATCGTAAGTTGTGCTCACGCTGGGTACCGAAAATGTTGACTGAGGTGCACAAAACCAAACGTTTAGCCAGTGCGTTGACTTTCCTTGAGCAATACAGTGATTTTGGTGATGATTTTTTAAGTCAAATTGTCACAGGTGACGAAACATGGGTGGCTCATGTTACGCCGGAATCGAAACAACAATCCATGGAATGGCGGCATTCAACATCACCCAAGAAAGTGAAGTTCAAGCAAACAATTTCAGCCCGAAAAATCATGTGTACTGTGTTTTGGGATAGGAAGGGGGTGTTGCTCGTGGATTTTTTGCCTCGTGGTGACACAATAAATTCTGAGACTTATTGTGAGACCTTAACTAAACTGCGCCGTGCAATCCAAAACAAAAGGCGAGGCATGCTGAGTAAGGGTATTGTTTTGCTTCATGACAATGCCCGTCCACATGTGGCTAATCGTACCCAAGATCTCATTGCATCATTTGGCTGGAAACAACTTGATCACCCTCCGTACAGTCCCGATCTAGCGCCTAGTGACTACCACTTGTTCCTGCATTTAAAAAAGCATCTTGGTGGTCAGCGCCACGACGATGATGATGACCTCAAAACGGCCGTGTTGCTGTGGTTATCAAATCAGGCGGCAGATTTCTATGAGGATGGAATTCAAAAGCTGGTTGTACGATACGACAAATGCCTTAATATTGGTGGAAATTATGTTGAAAAGTAGATTAAAGTATAGGCTTTCACGTAAAAATAAAATTGATTAAAAAGTACACTTGGTGTGTTTTTAATTTCAAAACGATACTTACTTAAAAAACACGCCTCGTACTTTATATTATATATATATTTATATTTTTCCTTTAAATTATGAGGGATTGTTAAAAGTAAACAATTGGTATTATTTTCTAGTATACGCTTATGTTGATAAATTTATTTCACTGTTTAATATTAACCTTTTTTGATCATAATATCATTTATCATTTGTTTATAAAAATAAACTATTTAAAATCTTATGTTAATGCTTCTCTTCTCGTATAGTATTCCGATATAGGATCTAATTGAATGAAATATGTCCTGTCCTCTACCCTGATATCAGCTAAATTTTGAGGCTCCTAAATAATATTTGTAAGTGGGTTCATGGAAGCAGAATGACCTATATGCCGAAGTATGGCCTATTTGTCATATGACGTCCTATCGGCTCCTCTGCAATTATTGTTTGTTTTTGATATTTTATATTTACATTATGTACCCGCCTTTATTCTCTGGAGAATAAGGGTGGGTTACACATGTTATATTTTACCTTTAAAATAACATAAACTTAAGTTTTCTCATACTGTTTCATTACTTTTAATCATTTCTTTATATCAAGCACAGAACAATACTTTAAACATATTTAAAATTACTTATTTTTCGCTTTGAAACGTAATTGATTATGTGTAATATGGTTGAAATCAGGTTATCTAACGCTTTGTTCAATGTACTAATTAGCTCTGTGACTGATACCAGTCTATAATATTTTTGAATGGTATAAAACCTGTGGGAGTGCTACTAGACTATAGTAGCGGCTCGCGGGGTATTGTATTCTAGTTTGAAGAGTTGCATCTTTTCTTATATTCACATTCAACTATCTTGTCATGGCTACAGGTCAATCATAGGTGCTTTTCACCTGATGTTCCCAGTTCGAGCAACTTAATTTAATTTAACTAAAAGATTCTATTCCCTTCTATAAACGATGGAACGTTTTGAATGTGTTCTCATCCAACCTATTGTATTACATTTGACTTGCTTGAATCTGAATGAATAAACAAGTTTAACAAATCAGTTTATCTTATGTTTAATCCTTTCCCTCCTTATTTAATTAAGTTTGTAAAAGTATTCGTCACATCTTCTAGTGAAGAGGAAAAGCGGAGATGCAATGAGTCAAACTCCGGTGATGTTAGAAGAATTTCTGTCTACACCTCTAGACAATACATTTTAAAGGTTTTAATCCAGGGGTGATAGTAAATAAATCCTAAAGGTTCTAGTCCAGGGGTGATAGTAACTAACTCCTAAAGGTTCTAATCCAGGGGTGATAGTAAATAACTCCTAAAGGTTCTAGTCCAGGGGTGATAGTAACTAACTCCTAAAGGTTCTAGTCCAGGGGTGATAGTAACTAACTCCTAAAGGTTCTAGTCCAGGGGTGATAGTAACTAACTCCTAAAGGTTCTAGTCCAGGGGTGATAGTAACTAACTCCTAAAGGTTCTAGTCCAGGGGTGATAGTAACTAACTCCTAAAGGTTCTAGTCCAGGGGTGATAGTAACTAACTCCTAAAGGTTCTAGTCCAGGGGTGATAGTAACTAACTCCTAAAGGTTCTAGTCCAGGGGTGATAGTAACTAACTCCTAAAGGTTCTAGTCCAGGGGTGATAGTAACTAACTCCTAAAGGTTCTAGTCCAGGGGTGATAGTAACTAACTCCTAAAGGTTCTAGTCCAGGGGTGATAGTAACTAACTCCTAAAGGTTCTAGTCCAGGGGTGATAGTAACTAACTCCTAAAGGTTCTAGTCCAGGGGTGATAGTAACTAACTCCTAAAGGTTCTAGTCCAGGGGTGATAGTAACTAACTCCTAAAGGTTCTAGTCCAGGGGTGATAGTAACTAACTCCTAAAGGTTCTAGTCCAGGGGTGATAGTAACTAACTCCTAAAGGTTCTAGTCCAGGGGTGATAGTAACTAACTCCTAAAGGTTCTAGTCCAGGGGTGATAGTAACTAACTCCTAAAGGTTCTAGTCCAGGGGTGATAGTAACTAACTCCTAAAGGTTCTAGTCCAGGGGTGATAGTAACTAACTCCTAAAGGTTCTAGTCCTGGGGTGATTGTAACTAACTCCTAAAGGCTCTAGTCCAGGGGTGATAGTAACTAACTCCTAAAGGTTCTAATCCAGGGGTGATAGTAAATAACTCCTAAAGGTTCTAGTCCTGGGGTGATTGTAGCTAACTCCTAAAGGTTCTAGTCCAGGGGTGATTGTAACTAACTCCTAAAGGTTCTAGTCCAGGGGTGATAGTAACTAAATCCTACAGTTGTTAACATGTTTTTAAGGGTGTTAAATTATAGTATAAAAATACATCACCTTATCAAAACATTAAGTCAATTTAAGCTATTACACATCCAAAATATTATACTGTATAGCCATTAAATAATTATATAGACCCAGATATCAAAAAAGGTAAAAGAAAATTAAAATTGTTATTTATTTGTATTAGAGGTATATCGATTCAGTAAAACCAATTACTGATACCGATTGTTTAAAACAATTGTTCGTGCTAAGATTATTAACACCAATTAATCCTGATTATCGATTATTTATTAATAAATATTGAGAAATATGCTCAAGAGAATGATAACAGTTAATGTAATTAATAAAAAAGATTGTTTGTATGTACAAAAAGATAGTTTATACATAACCAGCAAAAGTTGGAATCAGAATGTTAGTTTTATCAATAGTATCAAGTTATGTAAACTTTGCATAGCCCACAACCCTGATGCAGTGTATACATAAGTTTTTGTTTTTTCCATTTTCATCACTTAACTCCTTCCTAGAAAAATTTGATCTAAATTTTACTTTAAAGAGAGATTAATCAACATAATAATTGCTGATAACATAATAATCGCCCGATAACGATTCATCAGTATTCGCATCATCACACGCGGTGTCTTGCTAATGGTCATTAGTTCGCACCGATATGAGTTCATGTAAACAACTTGTCATGTGTTATGGTGGAGTTGGGACTTCCCGTGGCCTTACTGAGGCACTGGTTGCATTCCGGGGTAATTTCAAATGAGCTACATTTAACTTAAATTGAGTGGCAAAACACAACAACAAAGTTGTATTGAAACAAAATATGTCTCGTTTCCCCCCTCTTAAATGTCTGCACTTCACACATGCACCTATACAGCTTCGAGCGCTCTAGCTCTGAGACTTGATTGGCCGAACTCACCTTTTTTACCCCTTCCTATTTTTGGTCTGAGTCTGAGAGTAGAACAATTCATAGTTACCTACTAGACAGTCACATATCTGGTTACTTTCAGCATGTAATCGACTAATAGTAGAGATTACCGAGCCAAGGCGCGATGGCGTTGAATGGACCCGCGCCAAGGGTTCGCTGCAGCTAGCGCCCTGCCACTCCATGGATATCCTCGTCAATATTCTACACAGCTGGTGTACTTCAAGTAGACACACAGCCCATTTATTAAGATTAGAAGACTAGAATCCCCCAGGGATTATTGTTTTGTTGCAGTTAGCTAATGTGCTAAGCATAATTGTTTTCGTTAGCCATGTACTACTACGTCTTGATGTGCTTAATGTCTCAACCACATATGAATAATGTATTTAAATCATGGTAGGATTTGATCAGGTTTATGGCCAGGTGTGCCTATTCACAAATTGTGGCGCATTGGTTCCTTTAGAACCAATCACGTGTAATATAGTTATATATATATTTATTGTGGGTTGAGTTACATGGTTTGGCCTTCAGATAAATCATGGGTCAGCTGTGGCCGATTTGTTTAGACTATTAATTCTATTACATGAATACAGTGTTTGCTAATATGATGTGTCACTATATACAGCTTAACCATTGTTTTGAAGAGCGTTTGATGACATGATGTTGTCCTAGCAGTTGTAAACTAAGCTTAGTCGCTTGAAAGTAATTGTTATCTGATGAGGCTACCTACTGTCTATTGTTGCTGGGGGAACGTCCACTTTAGCTAATCGGGTGTTATTCTCAGTTTTTTTAATGACCTAATTAGGTCTTTTGGCTCTCTTGATGGCCTCTAATATTATAAGTTATTGTGTTCACCATTTGACGCTCTCGGCTTGGCATGTCCACACTTGGGCTCTATACTGAATTTAGTTGTTACTATTTTATATCCTTTAGACGGGTTCCTTAGGCTCCTTGCTCGCGGTGGCTAGGCATCCTATGTACACCTTTATTATATCATTTGATCGTGAGCACTGTCAAGGCGAACCATGATTGGGACAGCTGTGCCCTAATTGGGGGCTTGTTAATCCTTAACTTACGGGAGTTGGTATGCCCCCTTTTGTGGCCTTGACGTTCACGCGGTAGGTTAACCAAACTAAGATGCTAAAATCATCTGGGAGCTTTTTATATATCTAGGAAACCGGGAGCTGTATGAGTTAATGACCGTATCTATGAGCATAATCTTAATACTTCCCATAGACTTTAGTTTCAATCTTTTCATAAATGTGCTTTGCACTAAATTGGTAGCGCCCTTGTTGATCAGACGCTACCAATGTTGTCAGCGAGTTACTTTTATTTAGTTGTTACACACTTGAATTACCTGACGCTGATAACTAAGAACAGTTAGGAGGAGGAAACGATCATTATCTCACAAAGCTCTATCGAAAGGTGACATTTCAACAGGACATCTTGTAACTAGCCTGTTACCTTACTCTATACAATGCATCAAATGAAATGTTTAATTGCTAAGGCTGACAAAACCTAATGTACTCTCTTTATGTGAACTTTATTTTCGCCGTTGGTATTTATTTAAACAAACTATTGTAAACCTTGTATTTTACTCTTTGTATTTATGCAACCTGCCTTACATAATAAGTTAGGTTCCACGCTTAATTTGTATTATAATTTTTCTTGTGAAAAGCGACAGCAGCTTAACAAATCATATGTTTTGGTGTAGGAATGTACAGTCTAGCAATTTAGTAGCTTTTCCAGAAATATTCTATTGCTCTTACTATCGCAATCAGACTGTAGTGGTAATGTAGTTTCGGAGGTTAATAACTACAGACAACCATTCAAGAAACAAGATGGCTAGGACAAGGCTCAGTAAATAGAGATAGATCCATTTTTATTTAGGCCTATGTTGGATGTAAGGAGAGACGATTCATTGTTAACAAGAATGATTATATTATGTTAGAATACCTATAGTAGTCAACAAACATATTTCCTAGTCCCGGAAGAAGAAACATGAGTATTCTATCATAAGTTTGAAACAGGCATGCGAGTGATATCTAAGAACAATATTACTGGAGGACTTCAATGCCAACAATGATATACAAGATATCACAATCAGAAGGCAAAGCCTACATGAATCAGCACTGACCAACGTCCTGAGATCAACAATGTTTCAACATACGTGAGATCAACAATTTTTTAACATATCGGCTATTTTTTTTTTAAAACATACACCTGACCCAAGAAAATTAAGTATGTTATTCCAATTATAAAACTATATGAATTGAATGAAAAATGTTCTAAACTTACAAAAACACAAAAAAGTATGTATTTTAAGGGGTGAATTTATTTTATTTTTTTATGGTAAGAGTTTGTGTTTGAGACAGTAAAAAACAGCTGTTTTATAAATCACTGGTTATACAGTTAGTGTTTCCCTTCATAAAGTTTGAGTTTATGCTATGAAAGTTGAAAGTTTGATCTACAAGTAACATCAACGAAGTTTGAAGTTTTGGCGAGTATAAACATATTTTCTTAAACAATTAATATCAAGAATGTCAGGTCATGTCTGTTACAAAAAACATGAATAAGTTGTTGTAGCTGTTATTACTTACCAGGCAACACTGTAACTTGCCAGAAGTTAGAAGATAGCCTAAACAAACGCACTGATAATTTTTATAATTAAAAAAAAAAAATCTTGGTAGATAAAATAGGTGTAAAATATTTCACATCCGTTACACCATTATACAACCAACAATTATTGCGGCCCTTTTCCGAGGTTTTCTGACGATTTAGCCTTATTTACTTAAAATCCATTAAAATAAGGACATAGGCCTATCCTATGGAAGGTATATTAAGCTGCCGATTCTAATAATATGCCCTGCGGCAAGTTTTTAAGCCTTTTTTTAAAATAATTTTTAACTTCTGTATTGGCAAGATCCTACTTTGTTACTGTTGTTTACAGATTATGGGGCCTTCAAACCGGATGGGAGAATGTCTGTCGTAAATCATAAAAAAATTACCCAAATAAATGAAGAGAATATCTTGAAAAGGATAGGAGGAAGATGAAAACTAGAAAGAAACAGAAAGAAAAGTTAAAAACTAATGAACATTTGCCCGCCCGAAAAGAGAGAAAATGACAATCTGAGGCAACAACTGTATGGCGGGAAGGGGAGGGGGGACAAAAAACCCACCAGGAACGATGGAAATCCTGCTGAATCAGAACTGGGGTCTTACAAAAGCCCAAGAACTCTTAAAAAAGACTCAAGAAGGTGAAAAATGTGTTGCCCAAAAGTCCTACAAAAAAAAGTGCCGTTTTTAAATGATTGATTCGAGGAAACTGTGAGCCTTCTGTTTAAAAACATGAAAAAGGGATCCGGGAATATTACACCTGAATGCACAAAGAGTGTAATCAATTTTTACCACAACGATGAAGTTAGTCGTCGGGCTCCCGGAAAGTGCGATATAAAGTGTGTAAAAGATCCAGTGAGCGAGAAACGAGGCTTATGAACAATTGAAGCAAAGTAACACCAATGAAGACATATTCAAATCAAAGTTTTATAGCCTGCAACCTTAACATATTTTACCTCTAAGTAATATATCTCATACAGTAAGTGTATGCGTTTGAGATGCTAACTTTACATTCTTGGTGGAGGTTATTTCAAAATCTGAAACCCACAATGAATTGCTTGATGCAGTATACTGTGACACAAGTTCTCACAAATGTATGACAAATGAATGTGATGAATGTGAGATTAACCTTGAGAGCCTTCTCAAGAAAGATGTTGGTTTAGAGAAAAAATTCAAATGGAAAGAATGGAAGACCATCAATAACAGACCAAAACACTGCATTGCGGAAGATGATAAATGAACTCAACTGTTTAGAAAACATATCTATGTCAAGAGAGAGCAGTCGAAATATTTTCAGGAATGCAAATGCAACAATTCCGTGATAAAAAAAGCTTAGTCAAGCCATTATGCAAATAGACTTCGCAGAAAACTAATCAAGATGAAATCCAAAGCATACATTGCACAAAAACTATTTTTACTTACTGCATTTGGCATCAAATGATATGAATAGTTTCGCCATTGTTAGCGATGACTTGAAACATGGAAAAAAACAAGTTTGGGTGGTCTTGAAAACAATCATCCATGAATTCAGAAGCATTGTTCCAGGTGTCAGTGAAATTTATTTGTTTTCACACAATTGTACTGCCCAATTCAAGAGCAGGTATACAGTTTCAAACTTATTTTACTCTGAAAAGGTTTTGAGGTAATTTTGCACTGGAATTTCTTCACCTCAGGGCATGGAAAAGGAGCGGTGGATGGAACCGGTGGCTCCATCAAAACAACAGCGTGGAGAGAAGTAAAAGGAAGACAAGCTTTTGTAAGAGCTCCTTATGATTTCTACAAACTAGCAAAGATGTTTGTATTTTGTATGTACCTCAAGCGGATGTACAGTCCTATGAGCAGATACTTGACAAAAGATGGAACTTGCTGAAATTCCAGGAATCCAGTCATTGCATCACTTCAGGACTTAGGATGAAACCAACATTCTCATCAGTACCACAACAGAAGATTTAATGTTAAAAGTAAACATTTTTTTGGGAAATATGAAGATGAAGACGATGAAGACAAAATCAGTGATGTACTCGGATGTATATGGCGACTCGTCCGACAATGACAAAGAACCGAGTCATGGGATTAAAATGGATGTTGTTAGGCCTATATCTTAAGAAAATGTTTCTCCGGGAACATTTGTCTTGGTGAAAATTCTAAGTACAAAGAGAAAAGAGTTCAGATATGTTGCGGTGTGTCGAAGCAAAGATAAGGCGGATGGGGAAATAGATACTTTGTTTTTAAAAAGTGATGAAGAAAGTGGCAAGCAGTTTGTTTTTATTGATGAAGATGATACGTATTGATATGATTGTATTGGCAACTCTGCAAAGTTTGTGTTATGTTGGCTATCTCTATATCATACTCCCTGTAACTGTATCTTAC
>CABEEJ010002646.1:76693-104874 GCA_901482245.1 Timema douglasi | reverse complement strand
CCAGTAGTTTCGGAGCCTATTCATTACAAACAAACAAACAAACAAAAAATCAAACCTTTCCTCTTTATAATATTAGTATGATATCATTTATTTTGTCGAGATATCGATGATTATAAACATCCACTCATCAAAGATAGTACAAAACGTTGCTATTTAACAACAAAAAGGTCATCCTTTACAAGACTTGGTAATTTATTGCAAACGTTATTGAAATTAAGACGCGGGAATAAAAAAACTACTAGCTAAATTTCGTTTATCTCAGGCCTCTAAGAAGCTATTAAGAAGAGTTTTACCAAATTATTTCTCTCTCTATCCTCTCATTTAGTGAAAGTGTAACTGAAAATAACACTGTACTCATCATTACTCAATTAGTATCAATATGGTTACGCTGAACACAGGAAATTTATCATTTTTTAATTCTTTACGAGAGTAACACAGAAAAACTTAGTTATTACCTATTCTATTATATCCATAGAAAATGTATTTTAATACTTTGCTTTTAAAATATTATTAAATAGATAGTTTTGATTAAAATTGTTACCCGTTTTGGTGGCCACATAGTTTAAGGTGGCACTCTCGCAACAGACTGGCTTGCTGATAGCGAGGAGATCATGGTTAAAATCCCATTAGGTATACATAGTATTGTATTTCATTCACGCATAGACGGGTACAATTCCTCTAAATTAAACCTCCCTTATGCCTAACATATTTGCGTAGGCCTAATCAGTACATATGCGTATACTCGATGGGTAGAATGGCGTGGTACTAATTATAAAACTATTGTTGTTTTCCATAAAAATATATAATTATTATATTTAAACTTAAACTGTCTTAACAATATAATAACACGCCTCGGTGGCGAAGCTGTCTAACGTGCTAGTCATGTTGAGTTCGACCACTGAGGACAGGGAGATCGAGATTCAAATCTCGGTCGGGTGAANGAAGCTGTCTAACGTGCTAGTCATGTTGAGTTCGACCACTGAGGACAGGGAGATCGAGATTCAAATCTCGGTCGGGTGAACTAGGGGGGGGGGGGGTGGGTTCCTAAATGATTTTCCACTCTACCTGCACGCAAATGCGGGTTCACTTCCTCTAATTCACCCTTCCAAATTCCTAATCCATTGGCGTAATTAGTACTTAAATCGTATAACCCAAACGGGTAGTAAGACGCGGTGCTAAATATTAATTAATTAATATTTAATAATATAATAAGAAATTAATGGATATAAATATTTCTCTGGCTGAAGGAGTTTTAAACTTTCAATGGTCCACTTCTCTCACCTTAGAGAGATACGGATGAAACCACTGTATTAATTAAAATAAAACATTTAATTCTCTCGTTATCTCCGTAACTCTACTACCTTTGGGACACAATAAATTGACACAAGACAAGTCTATTATTTTAAACACAGATTCAAGTAAAAATTTAAGCCCATCTGTCAGTTTTGACTTCACGTTAGCCATCTTTAAAATTTAAAGGGGAGCAGAAAAATATTTACTACATCTATGAGAAGAGTGTGGACAAATTAGTTATTTTTTATTTAAATAACCATTTTTATAAACTAGTATTTAATGTTGTATAAACTCAGAACATAATTCTGAATGTCACAATTTTAGTAAAGTACAATAGTTATAATTATTCCAGGTGTCCTTTTTCAATTTATTTGAATAGAGTTTAAGTGTTTAAATTGATATAAATACAGGCTATATTAGATCATCTGCTACAAGTTTACCCTTTAGTATGGTTCATTCTAAAAACATAAAAATTGTTGATATAAAAGACTGAACCAATAAACAAGTACACTATTTCAGATACAAAGTGTAATTTTATAATTTGTATTATATATCTATTTGATATTTTATTTACTTTAGTAATCAGGAGAGAAAAGCGCTTATTATTATAATATTACATAATTCCTACATTATGTATATAAATGTACCCTTGGTTTACTCTGTAAGGTGGCAAGCTTACCTTGCTTTATTTGACTATGGTATGACTTTTAAGATAGGCTCATAATTTATTTGATCAAACTAAAGTATAATTCACACGTTCGGCGAAGATAAAGAATAGAACCTCTTTGAGTGTCACGGCAATTCACACGCTGTAGGTTGACTCCTAATGCATTTAAGCGCAAACCTAATAACTCTAGTTATCAATATATTTTATTTCTAGTGGATAAATATATATTCTAGATCTTTGTCACATATTGATGTTCTCAAATTATAATGCTGTATCGTGGCACAATCCAATACATTGATACACAACCTTCTCATTAGTTGTATGCTTGATTTTAGCTCAACATCGCATGCGCTCTGATTTGAGATGATTGGTCTCGAGATTTGATTAGGTCTCTCGTTACAAATACCCCAAGCAGAGCAGACGAGATAGAGATTAGTTCAACTTTAGAAGAACAGCTCGCGCCGATGAGTTGGAGCTCTTCACGTGACCGCATTTCTGTTCTGCACTTGTTTTTTTGTTTTTTTCGACGAGCGTGTACATGTGTCCTTTTACCAAGCAAATAGATATGTTCTCTACACAGCCCCAACGTTCCCCCAACCCCGTTCTAAAATGTTTTGTAGCTTGTGAATACGGTGTTTTGTGCCCAAAGCCCCGAAGGCGTTGTTAACTCCCTCCTCCCTCAAACCCCCTTACCACCCAAACTCCCACAAAACACCACCCACGGTCCATAGCACACGCGCCATCCATTGTTTGGCGTTTTGGCGTGGCAAAATATCTAAACCTCTGGGTTTTTGAAAAAGGGGATCTGAGGAAGGGCTGTACTTTACTGCAACATGTTTTAACCCCGTCGGACTAATACGATCTTCTTACAGAAATTTGTTTACGCAATTGTTCAGTCTACAAGCTCGGTGTTAGCTACGACTTCGTGTAAGTCATCTTAAATAAGCTCGTTCAAGCATATATATAACATATAAACCAGTGTTCGCCAATTTGTTAATTACTTTGAAATATAAAAATCTATTTTTAGAAATTAGACCACATTAATGACTATGACTGTTTATTACACTAAAAAAAGTTTTCTTTAGAGCAGAAATGTTACATATTAGTAATTATTTGCATTAAAATGCTAATATAGATATTTAAAAATATTATGCTCGCGATGCTAAGTAAAGCTAGTCCTATTTATAAATTGTTGTAACATTATATAAATCTAATTATTATTTTGTAACTAAACTTTTATATTAATAATAGATTACTAAATATAAGTCTCAAATCACAAATCTAGTGCATCATATGATATCATATATTTAAAAACACACATATATAATAATAATATTATTATTATTATTATTATTAGCACCGCGTCTTACTACCCATTCGGGTTATACGAACTTACGCTAATGTGTAATGGTAGGGTGATTGTGAGATGAAATGGAGGACCTACAGTTTAACGTGGAATCCGAACCACGGTGGAGGCCTGGCATTCCCCACATTCACAAGATGTCTTGTCAGAGGTGAAGGAAGGGTTTGATAATCATATAAATCTGTGCCGGGACCGGGGATTGAACCCCGGCCGCCAGCACAGAAGTCTGACACCTTACCCCTGGACCGCCAGGTCACCCCACATATATAATATATATACATATATATGTATGTATGTATGTTATAACACGCCACACATTTTCTCTTCCTTATCTAAAAATGGAGAAATTAACTTAAAATTCATAATATTTGTGAATCAAAATAATATAAATTATTGTTGAGACATGTTGGAAAAATAGATCATCACATTCCAACAAGGAGTATAAACGAAATATTATACACTTTTGCAGAAACATTGAGAAAGAAGAATATCTATTTCCACCAAGTACGATAACAATCAATTCACCATCTCCAACACCCCAATTTAAAAAATAGATGTTTGCCAACAACTGGTAAAATATTTGTTTTATAGAAATATATTTCAATTAAAAGGTTTTTTTTACATCTTTACAATATTTTATGACTTCGTATTTCAAATAGTTACGGAGATATGTTCAATGTATGTAAAGTAGCCTTAAATTTATTTCCACGCAGAAATGAGAGATTCCATTTGTTTTTAAATGTTTTACTGTGCTTATATAAGTAAATAAATCAGAATCGTTTAAGTGAATTTTAGAAACATCAATTTTATCTATTTTTGTCTTTCAGTAAACTACCATTATCTTAGAATTAAATATTTAATGTAGAAAACTTTCTGGGATAACTTTATAAAAAACTAGATACCATGCTTTTACCCGATACGTAAAATGGTTTCTGCTCTATGCCTAGATACCAACACAAAGAACAATAGTATCGTGAAAGCCACTTTCTCAGTTCTTAACTTTAAGCAAATACATATATAGATTTTTTAAAGGAGATCTTTGAAAAGGGGAATTGATTGTAATGCTCTTTAGTTTACCAAGATATTCTCTCTTCTCATGGTTTCTTTAAAATATTATCTTATTTCAATTATGCTGGTTAGTAATCTTGTTTCTGCATTATTGTCTCTTATTTTGTTTTTCCCGTTTAATATTAATTTTAAGTAAATGTCTCCATTAAGAGGTAAGGGAGCTGGTAAACTTGTGCTTTTACAATATATTAGAATATACATATTATCAGGCAAAGGAAAAACTTTGATAATACTAAACAATTACAACTAAAATATTTCTACCCATATACAGAGTATTTATAAAGTCTAAAGCGTCTGTATCACAATATACAAAATTGTCAATCGTGCTATGCTCAGGGTTTGACTCTTGGTCAGGTGAACAAAGGGGAATTTTATCTTATGTTGTGGTCACCATTGTCTCCACACTTTAATGTTGTTACACTTCTTTAAAAAAAAAATTTATCTTTATCCTTTAAATTATTGAGACATTAACAATCACGTGTTTTTTATATCACCACGTCTTACGATCATTTTTGGCTGTACGAATATGTATATAATATAATTATAATAATTAGAAAACGTTAATGTGTTAGGTATGAGTAAAGCTGAATTTATAGGATGCTTACTCACATATATTTGGAGGTAGAATGGAAAATCACTTAGGAAAAATTACATTTAGTACACCTGCATGTGATTTGAACCCCAATATCCCCTTTATTGGCAGTAGAGTTTATTGTAAAAGTGACACTTTATGCCATGCGGTCATTGAAGTGGGGCATTAGGTAATTAAGCTTAAAAAATCCTTGTATCCTTAAATTATACTTTTTTAAATCTAAACGAAACATAGATGCAACTTAACCACGTAGCTAGTGTATTTACATCAGCTTTAGTTTAGATTTATCGACCTTGTTATTAATTTACTGAATGCCAGTACATCGGACTTGGCAAAGCAATCTGTTTGATTGTTCGGATGATTTTTTTCTCCCACAACATTGACAAATTATATCGTTAGTAGTTCACAACAAATTTTTATTACAATATTTTTAAAGTTTTTTTCATAATCCGAGGGGGTCTATAATGTTTATGATACCACAACATGAAACATGATAATAGTATTTTGTAAAGGATCACTAAGTTCTTTCTTTGTTTGAAAAATATATGCGTTTCATTTATGCAAAGATTGTAATAATAAAATAATACTCTTTAACTAATCCACTATATTCAGGTGTATTCAACTCTTAACATTTGCCCGTGGCTTTGATCGCATTAAGCAATACATCAACACATTCAACAACTTCAAATTACAGAAAAGAATGAAACTTCAAGGGCCGTGTTTAATGTGCGTACGAAGATTCAAGAAGAAACACCGAATCGCCCCAATCTCTTTCCTCTCCACACCCCAGATCAAGCACGATTTTAGAAACTGTAAAAGGGGGGAGAGCACAGATTTATTGAATAGAGAAACATTTACGTGCGCTGGTAGACATACTTTTCCTTATCACGCATCCTTCTTACCAATTACCTTGCCCAGTGCCCAGTGCCCAGTGCCCACCTCTACCACCTCCCTTACTCCTGCCCACTATTCCATTTGTCTAAACAAAATCAAATCTTTTACCTAAGAGAGGGGCACGTACCCTCTCTGCCTCCCTTAAATTTGCGCTTGACCTGGATCATATCACATGTCATCTTATGTACCCTAAATACCAGCCGCAATGAATGTTCACTGCTTATACACGGTTATCTCAACACCACTTTCCTGACTGATGAGCTATCGTTTAAAGTGTTCAAGTAGTTCATGCGGCCAGACAGCTATCATAACTATATTGAACTATGATGTTCAACATCCAGCTGCACTCTTGATAAAATTTACAATACAAAAACAAATATGCCAATCGATACATTTTGTAAAACCATCTTGAAACGAAATATTAATCAGCCCATAAACTTAGTGCACAAACAAACGAGATTCATGGAACGCAATATTTGCCTGAGAGCAATCATGATATATATGAAGATGAATTATATACACTGTAGGAAAAAAGTATAGGAAATAATATCACAGTTTAACAAAGAGCATAAATATTCAGACTCCCAAGGTTGTTTAAGGTTGTCCCTCTACTTGTATTTCTAGGTGACCTTGTTGTCTAGGAGTAAGGTGTCAAACTTCTGTGCTGGGGGTCTGAGGTTCAATCCTCGGTCCTGGCACATATATAGCTTATTGCCAAACCCTTCCTTCACCTCTGACAAGACTTGTATTAATTACAACTTGTTAATGTGGGGAATGCCAGGCCTCCACCGTAGTTCGGATTGCACGTTAAACTGTAGGTCCTCCATTTCATCTCACAATCACCCTACCATTACACATTAGCGTAAGTGCGTATAAACCGAACGGGTAGTAAGACGCGTTAAATTATAATGT
Source organism: Timema douglasi (assembly GCA_901482245.1). Lineage (NCBI taxonomy): Eukaryota > Metazoa > Arthropoda > Insecta > Phasmatodea > Timematidae > Timema > Timema douglasi. The sequence goes on along the minus strand of CABEEJ010002646.1, from coordinate 98,085 downwards.
CTATTTTATTAATTTAGGAAATTTGTGGCGAGGATACCTCTACCCCTTTTTCAATTACTAACTTAATTTTTTTTCTGACTTTTTGGGGTGCTTCTTCTAACTGCTTGACAAATTTCAATCTTCTACCAAAGTGAGAAGTTTTTTTTAAAAAACCTCGTATCTTATTATTTTTTCAGACTATACGAATATTACTATTTAATTAAGTTAGTACTTAGGAATGAGGGAGGTTTAATTTAATTAACGTGCACCCGCATATCCATGGAAGTAGAGGGAAAAAAACACAAAGGAAAACCGTCCTCAGTAAAACTGACTGTTATTCTAACCCTGATCTCCCTGTCATCGGCAATCTAATATATTGTGAGAGGGACGCCTTAGACCATGCAGCCAACGAAACAGGTTCAGTGAGAAGTAGTTTTAAGCATAAGTTTGGGAAGTTTCCGTATCCCACATTTCGCCAAATTCCACTTAAAAATTTCAAATATTTATGAATTAATTGGGGTATTTAGAGTAATTCCACTATATTATTGTCGTTAAATCTTTGTTTCCTTCAAGTAAACAAAAGTTTGAGCGTGTTTGAGTAACCAAATACAGACACAACCTAATTTTAATTTTAGAGTATCTAACTTTTTACGTCTCTTGGTTTTAGGGTAATAGCAACTACACACATACCTGCATACACAATGCTTACATACAAATAAACAAATGCGCATACTTATGTATAGACCTATATAATAATTGAATATTTTGTTCCCATTTTCGGTCTTCTCATACTGTACGAGGTAGAGCTCTGGACAGGTAATACAGTATTGTGCTATAGCCACCTTTTTCTTTCAATATGACAGTAATGTTTAAAATAATTATATCTAGGAACCTTTTAAAGTTAATATAATAAAATTCCAGTAACCATAAGATGAGAAGAAATCCAAAAAGAAATTTTTTTAAGCAGCTATCTTGAAACAAAATGGTGGGCGGAGTTTTTAATTGGTCTCAAGTCCAAGTTTAATCCATGCGGAATTTCAATATAACATTTTATACAGTGATGCTTGTAACGTCAACTGAGAATTACGAACGGTTGTGCACACAACCGTTCATAATTCTCAGTTGACGTTGAGTTTCAACTGGAACACCTTATTCAGGCTGTAGTTCATGTCTGAGGATGACGCCGTAGAGCGTCGAAACATGTTACATCGTTAAATTACGGGCGTTCTCTACGAAGCCTATACAAGGAGCAAGGGACTCAGTTAAGGAAATGAATTCAATCATATAACCTTAAATTTATTAAACATTTTTAATTTCGACTATTTCATATTGTCAATTTTTCAAATTTAACTTATTTAACTTCACTGCTTCAATTGTATAACCACAAATATTATCCTATTCATGAACAATTCTTTAATATAGCCTGGTTAATCCACAATTTTAATGTAATAGGTTTTCTTGTTTAATGACTCACATGTTTAATGTGTCTTTTAAAGTTTTTAATGTGTGTTAATTTATATGTTGGTTCAATGACAATTTAAACTTATTCCATTTAATGTCTTTGTTTACATAATAATTTATACTCAACATGGGTTGTGTAATTTAACTGTTAAGTAATGTTAAATTGACAATTTCCATTTAAAATTAGTCTTTTTATTAAACATTAAAGTTCTTTTTCACCTTAAAAAATTTTTTACATTGAATTCTACAAGCATCGTGAAATTGCTTCCTTATTACCATTTCATCATGTATTTTAAGAATTTTATACAGTGGTTTGATCATGATATATCAACAAACAACCAAAAGTCAGACATTTCCTTTTGATATAATTTTTAAGTTAAGAGTAAAAAAAATTCCCATAAATGATAGTTATACAAAGCTTAAGATTTTCACCGTCCTTTGTATGACATCCTTTCCCATCAGCAATCACGCAGTTTAAGATTTCAGGCTCACAATATGTGTAGTAACAAAAATTAGGATTTCCCAAAGAAAGTGGTAAATACCAAGTTTTCTAATTTTATGCTTATTTTTCTAACCGAATAGGTAGTCATAATGTAGAATGACTTAGGTTTACAATGGATGTAAAAAAAAAGAGACAAATGTGTACTCCTTAAATATTTCCCTAACTACTAATCAAAAGTTTAAAATTATTGCTGCTTAATTAAGTTTAAAGATGCTCTTCCCAGTTGACAAGGGGTATAAGGTATTAGGCTCAATATATATACCAATTTTCAAAAATACGCTTAAGGTACACACCTTTGGGTCTCAATAAGTGGACTTGAAAAATGAAACACTGCTATTTTTCTTGCCTTTAAAATTACACAAAATTGAGGTAATTGTGTTAAAGGAGTCAGGATCTTAATATACAGTCAATTCCACTTATAGTGAACCACTCTAGACTCATATTTTTGGTTCACAATGCCTAAGGTTCATTTAAACCTAAATGTGTTTTGACTTAACCGTAAATGAGAAGAGGTGGAACAAACAAAACAAAATATTACAATATTAAATTAAATTCATTTAAATCGATTTATCAACATTTAAATAGCCGGCTATGTTCTGGTTATAATTGTATACCATTTTAATTAATATTTTCCGCTTCTTAGTGTTAGAATTAATCTATTTATCTGGTTGAGTATCCATGTAAATGTAATATAAAATCACATCTAGATGGCAAGCCTTACCTGGGTTTATATTATGTTTGGTAAATAATCATAATTTGCCTATCAATGTTAATATGAAACAACCAACATAAAATAAATTTCCTCTTTGGATTCAAGATTAAAATATATCTCTTTAATATATCTCCTTAATTCTTAACGGTATCGAAAGAATCGTTCTTTTCATGATTTTAAACCTTGATCCATTGCTATAAGATCATAGTAGAGCAAAGTTTTTTTGGCATCCAAACATAACGGCAGCATTCAGAATATGATACTCTTTCGCTGTGACAATTTTTACCGTTTTACTCTATTACCTGAAAAATGTAATCGACACTACCTCTGTGTGTTGTAGATATTTTTTTAATTTTATAGCACTGCTTCTTACTACCCATTTGGGTTTTACGCCTATGCACTGATGACACTAATGGCTTAGATACTATGAAGGTTTAATTGAGAAGAAGTGGACCTGCATTTGATTGGAAGAAGAGTGGAGCACAATTTAGTAAAAACCACCCTCATTGCACCCTACCGGGATCGAACCCTGATCGCCCCGTCTTCGGCAGTCTAGTAGAGCTCGAGAGTAGCGCGTTAGACAACCTAGCCACTGATGCGGGTATGTTGTATTTAAATTGAGCAATTAAAACTAGTTTTTTTTTAAGTTTTAATTTTACTATTAACACTTTTTTTTTTGCATTTACATTAATATACGTTCTACAAGAATAGATAATATAATTTTACTGTGAGGTTGAATGCATGAAATGTAATTTTGAATCCTATAGACTATTTTATTTCGTTACTTATTCACCCTATTGCATTTCTTAAAAATAATAAAACATAGTTCTTCGTTTCACTACAGAGAAACAAATCTTAGTAATCGCCAGGGTTGCAACGAATTCTCTTCTCGCGTTTCTTATTTGCTGCTTTTTTGTTTGTTTTTACGCTTTAACGAGTTTGCTGTTCATTTTAGCAAAGAAACAGGAAAAGTCGTAGGGATAATGTAAAGATTAAAATTTAATTTCCTCCAAACACAAGTTTTAAAACGGAAAGGATTCAAAAATAAACAAGAGCCTTTTTTTAAAATGTAAACGAAACTAAATATGAAATTTTAAAATGTTTTACTGTTTCATGCATATTAAGAGATATATGTTATAAACATATTTTAATTAAACACAACATGCACAAACAAAACAACTTTTTTATAGAAATATAGATACATTTTTGTAATAGGTTACAAACTTATTAACAAACATTCCAACAATACATGTATTATTTAGAACAAACAATGTATTCAATTGTGTTTTTTTTTATTCAGGATGTTTCAGGAGGAACAGCAAATATTTTGGGAGGTTGTATGTAGTATTGATTGTTCTGAGTAAAAATGTTTATATCGACTTGTGTCCAATCCGCTTCGGTGGCCATGTGCTCTAACGCGCTATTCTCTTGTTTGACTAGACTGCTGAAGACTGGGAGATGGGTGTTTGATCCCGGTCGGGTGCACTGGGAGAGGTTTTTCCTAACCTTTTTTCCAATCTCTTTCAACGCAAATGCAGATGTATTTTATCTATACTAAGCCTTCCTGATATCCAACCCATTAGTGTAAACAGTACATAGGCGTATAGCTGAACTGGTAGTAAGACGCTGTTCTAAGCAAATAAAAAAAAACATTTGTCCAATTCTTAATAGATGCGGAGATACAGCCATCGTTCAGGGAAAGTTAGGTTTTGATATTGTGTCATCTGACAACTGTTATGTACACTAGCCCCATCATTCTGTAGTCAAGGAAACCTCACAAATATTAGTTAAAGTTCGTTTTGAATAAATTGTAGATGATTGCGCCTCGTAGGATGATTTTGTAACACATCAGTCCCATACACCTGATTGTTGATCATATTACACATCACGTTTACAGAAAAACTACCTTGAAAACTTGTTTCTAAATGACACCTATACATGGGAATTGAACCCATTACCCTTGGTATGACGCACCAATGCTCTCTCTACCACTGAGCCATCCAGGATTATTGCTGAAATCTGTGTCATTTTTCACTCATATTTAAGAGTACTTATCACAAGTCATGTTTAGTTTTTAAGGAACTATTGCCGGACTAAAGTTCGGTCTTGATTAATAGCCTCCAGCTCACAAAGCCAGATACAAAATTTAGACTTCTCAAATAAAACAGCTACGCGTACAAATACCTGACGTCGACACTGTAAAATAATTCAATATGACACTAAATCAAATCTAATTGCAATACTAGTGTTATTCCTGAAGCGTTTGAAAAATTTAGTATTTATAATTTTTGTAATTTTAAGTAAAGTTTAAATGCTAAAACGAGTACGATTAAGGCAATAATTTAATGACATACCATCTTTTCTTTGTTACATTACAGACGCTGCTCATTTGTTCATAATATGCTAGCTGTAGAGAAAAGTCTCTAACATAAGTAATTTTTTTTTAATATTTAGGTATTTGGTTTGTGTCAATTTGGTGTCATTTTTAAGCACTCATGTTGAATATTTAAATTTCTTTAATATGCCTTATATTGATATATTATGAATGCTTAATTAGTCAAACAAAACAGTTGTCGGAATCAAAAGATAATGTAGACAGTACACTTTGAATCCCCTTTATTTAGTTTTAAAATATCCATTCATAGTGAGACAATGAAACTAAGATTTAAATGGTTTCGTTGGGAATAGATGGCTATTAAGTCTTATGAAGATATTTGTAAATGATTAACAGAATGCATGAATTTAGTTGGAGCTTTTAATTGAACCTGTATTTTTTAGTTGTAATTTGTAAAGTCCATTTTTGATTTAGTCGTGTGCATTCATTACGAGTTTAATAATTTTTGTTTGTAAATTTGAAGTTATTTATGTGCTGTTATTATGTTACTTTAAAGGACACTTTTTGATAATTTTGGTTCATAAAACTCCAGTCTTTGATTATAATCAATATAGACTTGTTTTTAAAATAGAATATATTTTATAAGATATATATAATAAAAAAGATATATGATATTTATAACAAGATATACATAAATAGTTTATTTAAAAGTATACTATTTCTATACGCCAGCTTCTCCAAATATAACCAATCAAACAACTTAATTTATTGATCTATATTCTACTTAATTTCCTCTGGACAGAACCATCAAGCAGAAAAATACATGACAAGCGATATAAAAAATTCTACAGTGGCATTAAATCGATAGGTAATAATCTAGTTAATGACGTACTTCCAGTGTTTTACCCATCCCACATAGCTCCTAAGCCCCTCCCCCATCCCCTCCCATTCCCAGTTACCCTTTTCTCTAAAAGGACCAATTATATTGGTCTGTTAATGAGGTGAAATATAAAACTTGGGTGGACAAATCGACCGCCAATAATATGTTTACCGCTGACGTTTATGACCAGGGCTATATTTACATGCGAGCGGACACGCATGTTGTGTGTATGTAGTAAAACTAATGATCTGTCTTATTGGTTCATAATATATCAGATGTGGTCCAGCATTTGTCAGCAGCATTATCGGGGAGTAAGAGAGACATATGTCCAAAATGGCCATATGTTTAAGAGGAATTAATTACACGTGAGTAGTTAAGGCACGTACGACATGTTTATCTGATGGAAGACACAAGTGATATAGATATAAAGTACACTTCCGTCATATTTTGAATGTTCGTGAAGGATATTAATTGAGTGAGATGATCGAAATCCATACTGTTGAGCCACTAGTCCCAGATAAAAGTATTAGTGAAGTGAAACAAAACTATTAATATGTGTTTCTAGTGCCGCGTCATACTACCCATTCGGGTTATACGCCTATGTTGACTACTAATTACGCTAATGGTTTTAGGGATGACAAAGGCAATATTTAGAGGAAGTGTACATGCGTTGGTGTGGAGGGAGAGTGTAAAACAATTTTGGGGGAAAAAAATCTCAGTACTCGTGACCAAGGTTCCAGCCTTGATCTCCCCTTCATTGGCAGTTCATTCTACTGCAAGAATAGTGCTTTAGATCATGTGGCCATCGGGGTGGGTTATTAAGAATTCAAAGAATCAAAAATCTCCAGGTATAGATTCAATTCTAGCAGAGGTACATAAGAAAGGTGGATAGATGTTAGTAATAGAAGTTCATATGCTGCTATGTTCCATATTGATCCATGATGAAGACCATAAGAATGGAAGAAGATTATAATAATAATAATAATAATAATAATATCTATTTTATAAAAGGAAGATTAAACATGGCGTGTTAAGAATATTAGAGTTGTTTCGCTGCTAGAAATATGCTACAAAATTTATTTAACCTAATCTTAATGAGATTAACCCCAGGTGTAAAGGAAACAATCAGGGATCATCAGTGTGGATTTTGACGAAATATATCAACAAATGATTAGATATTACTATTCGCCAAATATTAGAAACAAAGTGTGAATAAAACATAAGGGTACATCGGTTAGCCACATATTTTAAAAATACCTATGAACCAGTTAAAAGAAACCAATTATATGAAATTTTAGTTAAGTAGGGGATATCCAAAATATTTGCCAAAATAATTGAGGTTTGTTTGACAGATAGGCGTGTCAGCTCGGATTTAACTTATATGTTATTTTCTTAATACATAATTAATTGAAACTAGGAGATGGTTTATCCCCATAATTTTTTAATTTATTCTTTGAGTGTTTTACTATAAGTAATGCAGAAGGTGAAGGGTTTATATCAAACCACGTAACACTGTTGGAAGGGTTGGGAGAGAAAAGTCCTACTATCTACATGGTACTGCGTGGGGGGAATGTTTGGTACAGCACAGTGTAACGTAGCACATATATTATAGTTTTTAAACAAATAATGTTATTGTTAGTATTTAGAAATAGTATATAGCAGGGCTTAGAATGTATTTTGAGTAGTAATAAGTTTGAGTTCCTTTTTTTAATGTCACTAATGTCACTATGAGATAATGACATTCACTCTTTATGTAAAAAGCCTCATAACACATGTTAAAGAAAGGAGGGCTCTGAACAAATGTCTACTTGATGTTGAATAAATGGTGGTGGGGTGATATATGAGAGAAAAAAACGTTACGTGGTCTATGAATAACCCCTTGACTAGCAATGCATATTTTAAGAGGCCATTGGGAAGACCTAAGTGCTGATGGGAGGATAAGATTTGATTGGACCTAAAAGAGGTAGGGTGTAATGAGGTGGACTGGATGGAATTAGTTCAAAATATGGGTATGGTGACGTACTTTTGTAAGTGTGTCAATGAACTTTCGAGCTCCTGATGTCATAATGTAAGTAATTAAAGTACATTGTGGCTACAGTGAACTTGTGCTGTGATTATTCTTGTATTAAATTACGGCTTGATTTGTTTTTGAGAAAACATATTTAATTTTGAACTAGCAATGAAGCTAAGATATTTAATCAATTTTAAACTGTATAATTTCTCACAATATTATATACTTTTATTTATGTCTAATGCATTTTTCCATACTCAACGTTTTTAGACCTGTCTGAACTGTCATCATCTGAGAACTCCATTAGGTTAGGGGTGAAGGTAATCTGTCGATCTGTTGTGCCTTCAATTGTCCGGGGAGAAGTGGAACAATTTATGTAATATCACCCTCAGTAACTCTGGCTCGGGCTAGAACTTTGTCCTAAATTTTATTGAAAATCCAGTATATTGATATTTTGACGTCTTAGCCCACGGTAACAATGATGCCTGGAAGAATCGGAGCGTATATTATTTGATTAAATACTTATATACATTTTTAATAGTCATTGAATCATTTGAATCAATTTTTTAAACCTTTTAATAGTTTTAAGTTTGGATTGAAACAAACGTGAGTTAAGGTTTTATAACAAATTTTTGTTATACATTTTTTTAAACAAAAATTTACTTTTACCAATCTAAGATTTTTTTTCATGGGTAAGTTAAGTTTATTTCTTAAATATCTTAATCTCAACCGCTATTAAACATTTCTCATAATCGTAATGACATTTGAAAAACAGCTTTTTAAAAGAAGAGAAAGATTAATGTTTCCATGATGCCCATGGTAATTATTTAAGAACTATTTAGATTACTGTGTGGAGAAATAAGCTAAATTTATCTACTGAAACAGTATTATATATAGGCTATTTTAGCAAACATTGTTTTTCAACAAAAAATTGAAAAATGTATGCCTTAATTCACATTAAATTCCATCCCACCTAAATAGTATAAAAATCTCTAAATTTAAGTTTAAAAAATCCCCAGGATTGAGTTATGTTGCTTAGGCTTCTGGTAATACACATATTATTATATTACTACAGTATATGATCTTAGTTCTAATAACATAAAAAATATGACCTTAAATTTTCATAGAAATCTAATTATTAATCGAGGCTCTCAAAAAGTTTAGATCTACTGTTCATTTTAAATTTATGAAGTAATTAATTACACTAGTTCATTCTATGCGCAAAAAAATAGGTAACCGCCCTTAAATAGTGCCGTCACATATTAAAATGTGATTCCGATACTTATCGTTTCTCCACGACCGATAAGGCCTACGAATGACTACGTCAGCTGCCCTGTCGGAGAGATGAATTTCCTAATGCCTGCAAATTGCGGTGTTGATAGCACTTCCTCCCCTAATCATCCTCAACATGCTGCTCTCGTGGGGCTAATCTCCTAATTATCCCTACGCTGCAACTACACTGGAGGGATGATAGCCTTTGGGGGGNGGGGGGGGGGGTGGGGGGGGGGGAAGGGTAAGCTCGATGTTTTGGGAGGGTGGCCTTTATCAACAAGATCTGCATACTGCAAGCGCGAGGAAAGCTGCCGTGGGCTACTAACCCTCTTCCTCCACACTCCATCTTATAAAATATATCCCCTTTCCTAAGGTCTATCAAAAGCAAACTCGACCCCAATAACCCTGGAGAAACTTGTCTGTGTATTTTCCTTTGATATTTCTTTCACTCTTTTGATCATAAATAAACAACGTCGTCAGTTTCTAAGAAATTATTTATTATACTGTTGGAGTAGTAGCAGTAGCAGTCTTCAAAATGTGCTCTCAACTCTATTAGTCAGTAACATATAAGAAATAGAACTAATAAAAGGGAAAATGTTGATATAAGTAATACACTCTCTATTAAAATTTACTTCTTTCTTTTTACATTATAGACCTCATCTGGTAGGAAAAATACTATAGATAGTACCAACATTTTGTTTCGGTCCGTATGGAGATTAATTTACTAGATAATTACTATTTTTAATTAGTACTATTATCTATCAAATGTGATAGCTGAAAATCATGTGATCTCATATAATAAAATGGTTATAGTGCTTTATGTAATTCTAAAAAAAAACTATTTTGACTTTACATTATAAAGGTTTCATAGGTTGATAATATTATCCTTTGTCGGATCTTATTTTAAAAATAACTAATTTGTGTAAAGATATTTATAAACCCATAATTTAGATATATTTTTTAATTGTTTTATTTGTGTTTTTTATATGTACTCAACATACCATATTTCATCTGAAACTTACTATCATATTTTAATATGCATTTAACTCATTTTTTGATGTTTGATTCTGAGCTGTCATTAAATTAACATATTTTGCACCCGCCTCGGTGGCGTAGTTGGCTAACGCGCTAGTCGTGTTGAGCTCGATCTGCTGAGGACGGGGAGATCGAGGTTCGAATCTCGGTCGGGTGAACTGGGAGTGGTTTTTCCTAAATGGTTTTCCACTCTCCCTCCTCGCAAATGCGGGTTCACTTCCTCTAATTCAACCTTCCCCATTCCTAATCCATTAGCGTAATTAGTACTTAGCGTATAACCCGAACGGGTAGTAAGACGCGATGCAAAATAATTTAAAAAACGTGTTTATAGTAGATGGTGACATTAATTATAAATACTTACTTGTATCATTTTAAGTTAAATTAGATATTATAAATTTAAAATTAATAGTAATATATTAACAACATAAATAACGCTCAGATTAAAATAAAATTATAAAACATAATATGGTTAATTAAAAAAATAACATTAATAGAGCAATTCATCATTAATGTAAGGTATGCGATTTAGACATAGATACGTATGCAAGTTTATAATGATAACAGTTTATTTTTAATAATATAAAACAATTAAGAATCATAAATAATCCATTGAAAATGTAACAATATCCTCTAACACGAATACGCTCTCTAGCGACATTCAACGAATAAATTAAATCATGCAGACAAGCAAACTAAACGAATAATGCATGGTACGCTAGTTGAACGAATACGTAAAGTAATATACTGGAAAGTTTATACCATATGGTTACATTTTTTAAGAAAACCTGTTTAAGGTGGATGGGTTATCGATGCGGTTCACGTATTTAATACTAAGATTAGAAAAATCTGATGTTCCAAAAGTTATTCAATGAATCAGGGATGGTACCTCACATTTACTTGTGATTAATTAAAATAAATATTTCTAAACGTATAAAACATAATACTAAATTAATAATTAGTATAATTGAATGATTTCCAGCTTTAATTACCTACCCTTACCAATTTCGTAGTGGAAGAAATAGCTAGTGAATGGGAAAGCCAAGGGTTTAATTTAACCAAGATGCACTGGAGTTGTTTTAAAAACAGTATTATATTTCGCAGTCTCCTCTAATTGTGTAACTTTACCATTGAAAACTTGTATGAAAATATTATTTTTCACATATGCTTTTGTAAATTATTTGTTATATCATTCAGATTTATCTGATTACCAAACCCTTCCTTCACCTCTGACAAGACATCTTGTGAATGTGGGGAATACCAGGCCTCCACCGTGGTTTCAATCACCCTACCATTACACATTAGCGTAAGTGCGTATAACCCGAACGGGTAGTAAGACGCGGTGCTAATAATAATAATATATATCATTCATTATAATTAATTATAAAAAAAAAATGGGTTTATTTGCTGCATATAAGAGGTCAAACGTAACTGAGAAAGATAATCTTATATACATAAAATTAAATAGCTATACTAATTTATAAGTCAATTAAATTAAGCCCGGTCAGGGTATTAATCGAAATGATCATATTCCATATTATGGTAGATATTTTAAAATTATTTATGTTGTCATTAATGACCTATAAATATGGAAACATCACCTAATCTTAGATATGCGTAGTTTAAGTAAGGATTATACAGACTAAGCTAAGAAAATATTTTGCTTAGTCAGTTTAATTTAATTTTCAATAAATTTACTAAGTTCACCTGCATCGGTTGTGTGTTGAGTTTCTTTCATGTAATACCGGGTTGCTGTTAATGGGGAGATCATTGTTCGAATCCTCGTTGAATGTACTGATGGTATTTTTAGTTATAGTGTGATTACCAAATTCCCTCTATTCAAATGGGGAAACATTTACTCTAAAACTCCACATTCTTAATTCCTATAAGACTTTCATATTTAATGTAGACTTATATACCGTGTGCGTACTAAGAAGTTATGGAAAAATAAAAGTTTTATGCACATTTATTTTATGCCATCTGAAAACTCCACTTATTTATTATTACGTATTCATTAGCTAAAAACTTGTTCACTGAATTTATTTCAAAAATATTTCCTTAATATGAAATACAACCAACCCTCTGTTGTGTAATGAGAACTACACATTTTTACAATGTGCTTACGTAAAAAAAAAATTGTTTTTGTCATGTGTTGTAACGGCACAGAAAGTCGTTTTTAAAGGTTGGCACCAAAGCTTAGCGTCATATTTTTCATACGGCTACTTTGACTTCGTTACATATTTTTGTGGCGCGTTGTGGGTGTCTGTGTGTGTTTAAGGGTGAGAGTGAACATTGCGGTGACACACCAGAGGTGACTCAGTTTTGATTCATATATTTTTTATTACTATTGTCTCTCATCTTCCGGCTTCACGAGTCTGAAAAATTATCCTGTTTGTTTGGTCTGGTAATGTTGTTCATAGCCTCGCCCCTTGTTGACGAGTCAGATTTAAAAGACTAGATTTGATCCTGGGTGGTATCTAAATATGTAACATTATTGGCATTTGAACTCTTTATTAAAACATTTGGAGCTTTTAGTCTTTAGTTTTTAATTTAAATTTGCATGGTTTTGTATTATTGACATTATTATAACTGAAGAATTTATGTAACTGTGAGGATGTAAGGACGTCTATAAGAAGCAAGTGATTTTGCAAGTTTTATAGCAAAACGTTTATTTGACCAAAATGAATAAAACATTTATCAAATAAAAATACAGATTAATTTTCTGCGTTAGCTGATATCAACATTATTATTATTATTATTATTAGCACTGCGTCTTACTACCCGTTCGGGTTATACGAACTTACGCTAATGTGTAATGGTAGGGTGATTGTGAGATGAAATGGAAGACCTACAGTTTAACGTGGAATCAGAACCACGGTGGAGGCCTGGCATTCCTCACATTCACAAAATGTATTTTCAGAGGTGAAGGAAGGGTTTGGTAATCAGATAAATCTGTGCCAGGACCGAGGATTGAACCCCGGACCCCCAGCACCTGATATCAACAGGTGTTGAATATCTGTAATTAGCATTGAAGCATTAAATGATAAACTTTTAAATAAAGAGGAAAAGTTATAAAATTCCGGGACACTCTTGATAGATGGTCAACAAAGTGTAGAAAATTAAATTATATGGTTCTTTCGAAGCAATATTTGATTTGATTAAATTTGACCAAAATAATCTTTTTATATGAAACTGGCAACAAAATACGGGCCTTTTACGACGTCTTCTATATCACCACCCTATGAATCCATATGACGATGGTCTAAAAGGAATATTATGTTCACGTTAGCGATAAGATTAGAAATATTATCGAATTTAGATTTGCTGCATTTGTAACTTTTCAACAGTGAGATTGCAACGAGTAAAATTTTTTTTTTTTTTCCTAAATGGTTTTCCACTCTCCCTCCACGTAAATGCGGGTTCACTTCCTCTAATTCAACATTCCCAATTCCTAATTCATTAGCGTAATTATTACTTAAAGCGTATAACCCGAACGGGTAGTAAGACGCGGTGATAAAAATTAATAATAATTATAATAATAAAAAAATAAGCCCTCAAAAAATAAGAGCTTATATGGTGTGGGGTACTTAAATTTTAGCAAGTAATATTATTTACTAACGATTTAGACTTTAGATTATATATATTTTTAAATATGCAAGGATGAGGGGATTTTATTAGAAGAAGGGCACGCGCATTATATCACGAGCTTCTTTGAAATAAAGTCATTTGATTGTTCTCGAAGTTTTTAACGATTTTTTGTTTTTGTGATATTTACTTAAGAGTAAAAATTTCTCAAATAGCTTATTTGTATGAACTTAAAACACCTTTGCCCTTAAAAAATATGCGAAGAATGCCAAGGCCTGTATGTTTCGATTTCAGGAAAACCTCGACGATTAAAACTAACCCTTTATAAGATTGATACAAATACTCATATGCAGACCTACAGACCCATATCACACACATTATATGGTCTTCATATGTACATTAGAGCTATTTATACTGACTTGAAATATTTGTTATTATGAACACAGGCTATATATTTTTGAGGTAATATATTTATGTGTACATGGTTTGATTTCACAAGTTATCTGATTTAATAATGATTTGTGTCAAAATGTGTGGTTTCTTTATAAACTAACAGTTAACTATTTTAAATTTATATAATGACTATCTTTATAGAATATAGTTTAACGCCAGTAACGTGTACTGACTATGTATTTACCTAAATGGCTTCCTACTTTCTCTCCACGCAAATGCAGATACACGTCCTATAAATTAGGCCTTGCTCTTTCATAACTTTTATTTCCCATTTATTTGAGGTCTTTAATGTGCATTTAACCGACTGGTTTTATCAATGCACGATTTATAATCTAACCTAAATCTAAAACAGACACAACATCCAGACCCCAACTGTTACTTCATCACTGTGAAAATGTACACCTAAACTTCACCAATGATACATGTCTTGGCCATCCCAGGGATCTAACCCAGGACCCTTAGTTTATATGGCAGACACGCTAACGGCTAAGCTAAGGTGACTGATTCCTTCGTAGCAGTTTATTATGTAGAACACACTTGTATAGAACTTAAGTCTTAAGATTTGCCGCTAAAAAACAAATTGTTAACAACACCCTGGATAGGTAGTTATTCCGACATTTAATCCATCTTCCCACCAATTTATTATACACACAAGTGCTCTTAGAGACGTAATCTTACTATAAGATTTGAGAAGATTATTAATATAAAATAGAAATAAACCCACATAAGCTGGATGAAAAGGGTTAAAAACCATACTGTGTGAATAAAATAACCCATCTTACCCTGTTGGGATTAAACTATATTTAATCCCCACCTTCTGAGCTATAGTAAAGCCTTGTTTCAATGAGCTAGCTCTGCCCATTCAACTTTTACAGATGCAAACTCCGTTTGCCCTTAAAGATAAACAGCCTTACATATCAAAGTCTGGCTCTCTCTTGTTAGCAACACCATGGTGTAACTCGTAAAGGCGAGTTTGATACCTTTCATGCTAAATTGAGTATACAGATTGGGTTTTCAGTGTATAAGAGTGACGTAAGGTTGCATTTATCGGTTTTTTATATGAAAAGTTTTTTATACTAAATATATGAGAAAAATGATGTGTGTTAAGGCTTCGGATAGAGAAAGAAAGGAGATGTGGATCTATATGACAAAATGTTTAAAACTTTCTACTTCCTGAACTCTCGTTATAAGAAGAAGATAATATTAAGGGTACTAATCCACCACACACGTGTCACTCCCATAAAAAAAAAAATTAAAACATATTTCTTATTACGTCAGTCCCTAAATTCAATGAACATCAAACCTCTTCGTCCCCCCTGAACCCTTTCATTCTTTCTTATTTAAAATAACCCCTACCAGTCACCATTCGACCTCTATCTAAATACAAATTTAACAAATGAGTGTGGTATTAACACATTGTATGTTTTGGTTAAAAGGGTTTGGGAAGTATGAGACGGAAGGTTTTTTTTTTGAGGGAATAGTTTTTTGTTTAATGTCTAGTTGATGAAACGAAATATGAATACGTTTGATAATGAGTTGGATTAAAATTAATTGTTTTCTGTCAACTCTTAATGTTGCAAATGGTTTTAAAATATTTGGGCTTTGCTGTTAAAACCATCTGGTGTAGATGGGGGAATTTTTCAAAAAAGAAAAAAAAAGAATAAGAATTGTATGGCAAATAAGGGGAGTGGGGTNAAAAAAAAAAAAAAAAAAATTTTTCAAAATTTTTAGTGTGGAAGGAGTAAAAAAAATTTTTTTTTTTTTTTTTTTTTAAAAAAGGTTGGCACTTTGGATTGTCGTGTTGAGAGATTTAAAATGTAGCGTTCATTCGTAATCTTGTTTTCTGACAGAAAGAGTTGGGAATATTAAATAAATAAATAAAAATAACACTAATAAAACACTAAACAAAATGTGGACATTTTTTTGAGAAATATTCAAAGAAGGTTTTTGGTGTATATTACATTTAATTATCACATTAAAATATGAGGTGGTACTTTTTTATCTGTTAATTTCTTCATTAGTAGGGTAATGGTCGCAACGGTGGTTAAAATAATTGGCTTATTATTTCATAAGGGATTATGTACCTACATTTTCAGATAAAAACTGGTACCGTCTATAGTCATGTTGTGTCCTTAGGGACCTACAATAATATTGCAGCCCAATACTAGAGTAATGACGAGATTGGGATTCGAAGCTTTGTCGGGTTTAATGAGGGTGGTTTTTCTCAAATGGTTTTTCACACACCCTCTCTCTGAGCAAACGCGTGTACACTCCCTTTAATTTCAACCTGCTTTGTCTCTAACTCATAAGTATAATTAGTATTTAAGCGCATGATCTGAAGAGATGGTAGTGTAGAAGAGGTGCATTGAAACAAATCTTAGGTAAAATATCGTTACCTAATTAAACGTTATTGGATATAATGTTGAAAGTACAAGTATTGGCAAGTAATTTTTTTTAAATTAGTATCACCCGTTTGGGTTATAATCATATTTAATAATCTCGAAATTGTTTTTGGGATGAGGAAGTTTAAGTTTAGAGGAAGTATATTCTCATTTGCGTGGAAACCAAGTGAAAACCTATTGAAGAATAAAAACTCAGTACACATAATAGGGATTCAAAACTAGATACCTCCGACATCGGCAATACAGTCTACTGAAAGAGTTATAGATATATTATACACAAACGAAAGAAACTAAAAAAAGGGTTTAAAACATTTTTGTTGAAATATGATTTGCTATATGTTTGGTATCGATTCCTTTTAGCTTCACAGCTCCTAAAATGTTGTTCAACTCTCAAGCTTTTTCCTTTTTTCTGTTTCTCTCTCTTGTTTTTTCTTTATCCTCTTTCTCTCTCTCACTATCTTTTAGACTTTCTTTTACTTTCTTACTGTTTGAAATACTTCCATACAATACGAGAAACGAGGTCAATCGTTCTAATATCGATTCGACCCCAACTCCAACGGATGGACTCCACAGGACCAAACATTTAGAATTGTATGTGGGCGTCGTTTTATATGTCCGGAAAACTTTATTTTATCTCACCCAAACCTTCACAATATTTTGAAAACACGGTAAGTGTTATTATTTATCATCTAGTGTTGTGAAAGGAAGATATATTGTGGAAACAAATTCTAAGTTGTAGCGATTGTTCTTGCGTTTATAATATTCTATATCTGTCCAAATATTTATATATGAAAAGAAAATAATTTAAATGGATTTTAATCTTATATAGGTTTAATAATTAAAAAGATATTTAATTTACTAGAATTATAAATAATCTTATGGAATGGGCCAGATGCAGGCTATTTATGTTTGTTTGATGAAATGATGAATAAGATTAATTTTTTTAGGAAAAAACTTTTATAATATTCACAGGAACTTTTTTTTGGGCATAATTGATGTAATATATCTTATTATTATTGTTATTTTAAATATATTCATAATACATAGGCAAAGGGAAGGCTTCAGATCACATGACTTGACTTTGGAATATGTGATAGAAGATTAGTAGCTTTTCTAGCTGTCATATAGGGTTTTTTTTAAAAATTAAATGTGCTCTTTAACAGACAGATTGTTAAACCTCTCATTTATATAAGAGAGTATAGATATCAGTGCATTTATTCGAGGATCCTGCCTTAACTTCCTGAGTAAAGGTCGATTCACGCTGAATTATAAGTTAAGCTATACTATGCTGTGATAAGGTTTTGTTTCTTTGGTTTCATACTCATTGCTAGGTTAAGATATGATGGTCCCTATTTTCCCTCCTGAACTCACTGTGGTTTCTTTCTGATCTGCTAGTGACGTTAAGTTATGGCATTCTCCAAAATGTCTTGTTTGAGCTCAGATGATAGTTTTGAGGAAGAGGAGCTGCTGCTATTAGCAGCTGTTTTGGAAGATAAGGAAAGGTATAATGTGGAGATTTTACTTGTTCAATTGATAAATAACAAATGTATTAAATATATAACTTAAATATAATATTATCCAAATAAACGTGGAACAAACTGAAATAAAAACTTCAACACTTATTTGGTTATTTTCAACCATCACTGCGTCTATTCAACACGTAGCTCAAGCTGCGTTATGCGCATGCGCAACATAAGATGTGAGATGAACAAATTGACCGGCCAGCAATCGGAAAATAACATAGTGTGGCAGAGCAAGGCATAGCTTAGCTTAGCTTTGCTTTTCGTGTGAACCAACACGTTTAAATATACGGTCCGCTATTTTTCTAAACAGTTAGCTTAGCTTAGCATAGCGTTGTGTGTGAATCGACCTTAAGAGCCGATAACAATTAGCCACCTAGCACATAGCTACATTCAGGTAGTAAAAAAAAAACTTTAAGAGCATGTAAAAAATGTATAGAAGACAAGATGTTAGTTAAAATAGAACTATGTGTGAAGTTTGCAATTTTAAAATATGTTTTTTCTTTTTTACTACCTGGCCTGTAGATGAGTTAAACATAATTTAACCACCAAATATGCCGTAAATTCATTAATTGATACTAAACTTAATAAATATTTTTTTAAATTACTGAATTGGATAATTATATTGTAAAGGGATATAGTTTGATAAATATAATTGCTAAATATATTACAGCACCTTTGGTCTAATGTATACATTCTTTTAACTTACCTGGTTTTACAATTAAGGATTTTAACACTTACATTTTGTTTCTTAGATACACTTATTTTTCAACATTGTATTAATTAATCCTTAAAACCAGACTAAGGCCTTCCATTAAAATTCTATTTACATCTTAGACACATTACCTACCATGGAATGTAGATGGCTTTCGATGGGAATCAAATTAAATGCCGGCTACATTAAGTGAAATGAACTGTAGGCTCTACAGTTTGCTATAATCCAAAAAAAGTAATTTCGGGCACTCCTATTACTAGTTAAGCTTAGTGTTTACGAAAATGCTGAGTTAGTATTAAAAATGTCAATGACTATGCTTTGGTTGGTTTAATTTTCAGTTATATAGTGTAAATCTGCAACCTGCCCCCCCCCCGCCCCCCCAAATATATTTTATAATTCCCCCATCTCTTTTGTTTATGCGTTTCTCTTTAGAAGTTTTCTGGAAACGTTAGTTTCAAGCTCACTCGCTCTTTTTCTTGATATTTTTTCCAACACACATTTCTTTTTATTTGTTATTTCTCCGTGAGGAGCGCTTGAAAAATCCCCTTCACTTTGCTGCCTCTCTATTCAGTCAATTTTACTGCCCCGTAAAAATTCGCAGAATATGTGGATCGATAGTTATTCTTACCCTTCTTGACGCTACTTTCATCCGGAAAAATAAAAAGTTATTCAGCCTCATCAGCTACCTTCGAGTGTTTCGTTTTCTATTGAAAATGATTTACATTTATATTCAAATTTTTATAGTAAAACAGATTTTATTTACTATAAATATTGAATAACTTATTTGTATTTTATATTGTCTGCTTTTAATTATATATTTTCTTAATTGATTTTAATAGGTAAGAATGGTCACACTCACTAAAAATAATATATATAAATTATTTAAAACTAAGTGTTGTTTTCACATATCTATTTTAGATAGTAAGATTGACTTTGAAATTAATAAATTGTTCCAAGTATGTTGTAATTGAAGAAAAACAAACGTTATTTGCTCTTATCAGTTGAACAAAAATATTCGTAATTTTGGGGCAGTAGTTTGCAATCCTAAATGTTATTATAATTATTCACTGCACTTTATTTAACGTAATGGTAGGATTGACCTTTCTTTGTTACACTGTAGTGTAGTTACTGAAATATTACCATATTGTTATCAATCCAGGTATGAAAGCTCTTTTCCAGCATAGCTGGAGTGTTCATAAAGAAGTAATTATAGAAATAAAACCACTGTCCTTCTGGAATCATATTACGAATATTTCAATTATTTATTATTACTATCTTTATTACTATTCGTTTCAGTTTTATAAATACCTTAACAATATTATTTATTACAGTTTTAACCGCCAAAGATAGCTACGCATACACTTGTTAATTAAAATGCCGCAGTTCAAATTATTACTTAATTTATATTAGAGGTGGTTTTATAAACAATTATTTATAATCATATTATTTATTTAGCTTAGTTGTAAAAATATAGTTAAAAATGATTTAAAAAAATGTAAGCACTAATTATTTTATGAAAGCCCGGAAGTAAAAAATTGACATTTTTAATGTGTAGAAATCACAAACAAAAATCAAGAGGCTATAATAAAACTTCTGGATACGCAAATACATTTTCTGTGATTTTAAATATATACATAATTTCTCGATTACAGTTTAATGAAGGATATACAGAAAGAAAAATCTGTGTTTAGATTTTAAAAACTTACTTTTTCCACTATTTAATACACATGCCTAGGAATAGCAAGAAGGATAAAAAAGAATGTTATTCCTTACTTTCTTGAATCTATAACTAAACGTGGAGCGATAAAGAATAAATAGGCAAATAAACTGAGAAGGGAAATGTATATAAAAAGTATGTTGAATTCGATGTATCTAAAAAAAACACTCAACAAGTTTTAATTTCATAAGACGGAAGAAATAATTTGTGCTAGCAATAAAACTCCATAATTCCAACATAAAAACGACCTTTCATTGAAAGAAATTACTTGAGGAAATTTGATATGACAGTAATTTCTTCAGTGAGTGGAACATTTTTTATAGCTCACGCTAGAAGCCTACAAATGACTCATTCCGCCCACCAATCCTCCCCGTTTTACCCATCTCCCCTCATCATTGACTTTCATGATACAATTTCTTAGAATGAGGAAGGGGATGTTTTGAAAATTGTTTTATCGTTATCCTTATTTATTTTTTATTCATTGAAGGAGCTGAGTAAAGAGATAATTTCATCACAAAAAAAATATCATAATTTCACTTTCTTGTGAACGCATACGCTTATTTTAGTGCTATATTTTGGAAAAGGGGGTGGTGCGAGGAAAGTTGGGGGGGAGGAGCAGCCGAAATTTATATCAGCTACTCGGATAGGAGGGGGGAGGAGGGTGTCCTATATCATTTCCAATCCGTTGGTTTTCAGTGCGAAAAGGAAAATGCTTACTAGGAGTATTTCATAATCGAATTTTGGGACGAATAAAAAACGCTGACTGACGCTGGATTGGTTTCGGTGGAATCTCCCTCCCCCCCCTCCCTCGCTTCT